>JAUZNK010011782.1:0-23471 GCA_035046665.1 Euphysa ruthae
TAATGGTAAGTTTAGTTTTCCAGTAGCACACAGAAGCAAACCGAAGTTAGTGTGCATTATGTTGTTTGCAAAAACATTGGCTTGCAAATGTGGTAAAATCTTTCATCGACTGAAAAATGGCCAACATAGAGCTGGCTTGCTGTGCTTTCTCGCTCCGGCCTTTGGTGTAATTATTCAGCCATTATTATTGCTGCTAAAGTGAGAGATGCAATAAAATTTGGCCATATAGGCCTAAAGTCTTAAAAAATTTTGAAGGTACCGATAAATTTCTGCTTTGTCAGAGCCGAAACCCCGCTCATTTTTTCGCGCCGTTTTTGCAGAACCAAAATGCATAGTGTCCGCATGTCCTATCAGACAGTGCCTGCAAGTCAACGGTGTTATAGCTGTAAACTTTGACGCTAAGCCGGTGGCTAGGTGGAGGACCGCTCCTAATATCCTTCAGTTTAAACTGAGCTTTGCCTGTCTCCTGTTGCTGGTAGAAGTGAGTCCTGTCCATAGGGTACAGGGTTTTTTCTTTCGCTATACATTCTATGGTGAAATTTGTTTGTGGCAGTGGGTGTCAATTGCTTCACAAACCAGTGGTTAGATGTGATTCTAATAGCAGCTCCAACCACTGCTTAAGTGGCAATCAATGTAAATTCTGGGTTCGCTTTAGTTATGGACATCCGACGGACCATATCGTTCTGTAGGAACGATTTTTGTCGTAATACTCCCAGGAACGGGCGGAACGTGACAGTTACAGTCGATGCATCATTAACAGCTGCCTCTGCTATCACCAGAGGCTGTCGAGGAACAAAGCCCTTTTTGACCTTACCTTTTGTCTAGAAATGTAGTGGGGTGTCTGGATACAATCCTTCGAGCACCACTCTTACACCAATTCTTGTTTTTCGACAATAGCGTGAGTAGCATTGCTTGGTAGGGATATTGCTGCTCGTTGAGGTTGGACATGACTCGACTTGATCTAACAGTAATTTTCCTAAACAGACCATGTGTAAGCAGATTTGTCAGCGCTAATTTATCACCAGCTGCGATACTCCCTGCAGGGCACACGACCTGAAATTTTACCTTGATTTAGCTATCGGAGAGATCGATAAAGTTTTTTTCGGCGCCCTTTTCAAAACGAAGCTCGTTTGTATCATATGGGCCACCGTTGGTTTCTACGAGCTCATGGTAAGTTCTGATTATATCATTTTGTGGGGCACCACGCACAAACCTGGGAGCTTAGGTAGATGCATGTTAAGGCTGATCTTTTCATAAACAGCTTCCATTTCATTATTATATATGACGTAAAAAAGCGCGAATGTCTGATAGGGATGTATGTTAGCTTGCTCACAGAATAAGACATGCAGTGGTAAGGTTAGTAGTATAAGGTTCATAATATTTTTGAGCCGCAGCCTTCAATCACTCTTCTATCAGCCCCTTCGTGGTAAAAGCCACTGAGATGGCTTGTTGAGCCGTTGGCAGAGCGGACTTGGTATCGCTTTTCATTTCAGGGACTGTCATACCCTTGATTCAACCCCAAAGATTTCCAAAGAACTTTGTGCCTCCTTACACGTAATGAGGCAACGCTTCACCTGCTTGGTAATAGCAATGAAGAGAATGCCAGCATTTCCTATCAGTAGAAAGATACACTGGGATTCTCATTTCAATGCCAATTCGGATACTTTGGTTATATTGGTTGAAGTCTATGATGCCCTGCATGTTGCTAAAACCTACTTCGATTGCTTAAAATGAGCGTGTGTTTAATTGGTGAGCTTCGTAGTCAGGTCCACTAGCCCTCCGGTTGATTATGTCACTAGGTACGGCATTTTCCAGTGAAATGGTTTGCAGGAACATAACCTGAGTTTAGTTCCTGCTTGGAAATCCAAAAGCACAAGTAAAGTCTCTGAAAGTATATTACTGTTCGATATTACGATGGATAATTTAAAAGTAGTCGTATGCACCGACATAATGACTGTGTAGTTTTGCTTGGTTTAAAACGCCCCATGACTCGTTGTGACTTCCTTGCACAGCGTGGTCCATGGCTTAGTCTTACAAAAGGAATATATCTGGACAGTGTTGATGTCAGAGCTAATGTGATAAGCCTCATTACACATTTTATCCTTATGATGGATATTATTCGAGAGGCCGTTCACTTGTTTGTTATTTTACCGAAAGACACATTAAACGACATACACAAAATACCGACACAGTGTGATGCACACCAAGACGAATCCTGCACATTTTTCAGTCTATGCTCACTCCTATAAACTTTTCACCTTCCAGCAGAATGTCCAGCTACCTGTGCACCACGATAGAAGTTGCAATCGGTTTCTTATCTAAATATCAAGCTATGTTGAATACTTCTGGCTAAAAATTCAAAACAAGTGAATACTTGTGGCGCAAAACTTATTTAGTTTGATTTTTGATTATGGCCGCTCGTTAAATCTTTTTTAAACGCCTATGGCTTTTCAAGTTTTTGCTTTTAAATATTTAGTTGTAATTTGAAATAAATAAAAAGTGTTTAGTAGTGAGTACTATACAGACTATAGAGCGTGTACGCGGAAAATATTTCATTGTGATCGAATTTTTATTTATATCCAAGACGCGATAAATTTTTACGGTGTGCAAAATTATGGAGTTTTTGAACTTTTGCGGTGCATCAAGTTTTTTTTTAAATGGGAAGTTATAATTTGAAATAAATAAAAATAGCGTTTTGATAGTGTAAAGATACGAACTCGTACCACCGAAGTCACTGGTGTCTTAAACCAACAAGTTAGACCGAGCCACATCAATATATGCTAACATTTAAAACTTACAAGTTTAAACTTTTTTTTTTAATGAAAATAGCCAAGGTCTTGGAGCTGCGGATAGTGGCAAAAGTATAGATTTACATTTATCAATTATATATCTCCATAATAAAAATTCGGCAGAGATTATTAATTGCCAAAAGTATATCTCCGTAATAAAAATTCGGGTTCATGGGAATTATTATAAGTTGTTATTTTGCTGTTTATTTAAGCACCCCTCGAGAGCCTTAAGCTCTTCCACTTCGGGAGTCAAACTACTTTAGTCCCTGGGAGGCACCACGAGCGCCGTAGGTCCTCTTACTCAAAAGTTTCACAGACATTTTTTAAAAGAGTTAGCAATTGAGCTATTAGTCCACTTCTGGAAAATTTATCCCAATAGCCGTAATCAGCTGACTCTTTGTTGACAATGTTGAACGGAAAGAAATTTGCAGCAGACTACAAACTTCTGAATCAAATTTTTGACAACAAAACCGGAAATTTCTTCCTTTATTAAACTTATTAACTAGATTACCCTTTCACTATAAATAATGTCCTTCAAACAGACAAAGAATCTGCCACCTCTTATTTGCAGATCTTGTCCAAATCTTCTTTCAATCGGACACTTTGAAAACAAACAGTCAATAAAAATTTTAAATTATCTTCTAATAAATCATTAAATAATGAAGCTTGACATAAAAAAAGTTTTTTGTAGTGCTGATGATGATTGCCGAGGTAATGTAGATATTTTTCTCAAAATTTGGAATTTTGTTGTTTTCCCACCCATTGAACCAGTCAGCAAAAGCTCAAAAAAACTCAGATTTTTTATCACTCACAATAGCAGCATATCCAAAACTATTATTAGAAAATTTTTTTAATATGAAAATTTTCCATCATTCATGAAAAAGAGTGAGGAACAATACAATATCTAAACGGTCAGGAAAATATTATTTTATTGCAGCTGCAGCTTCATTTTTTGCAGTTTCATGGAAGATAGCTAAAGCAACAGTGTCATTTTGCTTGTATTTCCCAGGATGGATAACTTTGTTATTTATTTTTAAATTTGCATCCAACTTACTGTTCTTTTCTAATAAATCTTGGAAAAAATTTCCATGATATTTCACTTGATTGATCATGGATCTCAACGCTGAAAGCTGAAGAATAAATCTCTAGAAAAACTAACCATTTTTTTATTTGGTAAATTTTTTGGAAAGTTTTTCATAAGAATAATGATAAGTTTTATGCGTATTTATATTGATAAACGAACCACATGTTTTTTCACCATGGGCATCAATCAATTTTGTAAAAGAGGAAAAATTTGTAGCATGATTGTCACAAACAACAACTTGGAAAATAAAATAATTTTAAAGTTTAAATAACATTAAGAACTTGATTCTTTAATCAGTCACTGCTTAATTCTGTAATCGGAATTGCATTGACGGCACATAAAAATTGTCCCACAAAACAAGTGCATCTGTCGCTCTGTACTAAACTGAAAACTCGTTCTAAAAAATAGTGCAATGGATAAACTTGTTTGGATATTGCATCTCATAAGGTGAGGTTTGTTAGCTTAAAACAAAGATTGCAGAAGATCAAGTAAAACTACAAGCCGCTAAGTCTTTTTGTCCATAAACTATTCAACCTTCGTGGTTTGTGACTTTTGTGTGGGATAATAGCTATATCAATCCTAATGCTCTTACAGGGTCAAGTATGTACTGCACTGATGGAATTGTCTTGCAGTTGCCAAAATATCAAGAAGCTAAAAAAACAACAAAATACTATAAACTCCATAGGTGCAAAAAAGTCCACGTAATCGATTTTTTAAGTCGATACCTAACTTTTTCGAACCTCAAATTTCAACAAAAGGGAAAAACCCTGAGCTAGTAGATAACACTATATTATGAAATCCTTTCAGACATCTCTTGACCTCAAATAACACCGAATTTTTGCGGGTTTTATGAAGATACTGCTGTTTTCTCACAATTTCTCCACATGGAGTCCCTGCTTGGACTGCCTTTAATAAATTAATTCAAGAAAAAAAAAATAAAAACAGTGTGTGACATATTATTTGCCACCAATCACCAATAAATTTATGTGAAGGCACAAGCAGTATTGAAGAAACCGTGTTTGAAAGCTTAAACAATTTTATAGTGTTAAAAATGGGATCTTTTCACACGAGCTATATATTTCTCACCGTTATTGGAAAACGATTTACTTACGCTGGTCTCCAGGATTTGATCATTGAAGCCAATATATTAGGTAAAAGCTATTTGTTAATTTTTATCTCACATAATCCAACAACAAAATTTTTTTTAAATCTAGTAAAACTAAGGACTGTAAGGGCAGATTTTATAATTCCTACAAATTTGAAATATGATAACAGTTTTGTTTTACCTGTGCGTATTTTCGTACCTAAAAGTCAATTTTTTATTGCAAAAATATAAGTTCTGTTTAAAGGCTCCGTCGAATGCTTGTTAAGTGGGAAGGATTATAACAACTATCAGAGTTCATGTATATGTGTATGACGCAATAATGAGGTTAAAAATTGAAACAATGGAAGAGTGAACCCTATTCAACAATGATAAAAATGTGCTTCAATATCTTGGACAATCTATCATAGTAGCCACTTTTATTTAAAAAGGTTTTTAGACAAAAGCTGTTGTGGTCAATTAGACACTTGGCTGCGCAGAAGATCACGACGGATAGTGACAATGGGCAGGCAAAATTGTTTCAGTTAGAGAAGAACCGTGAGAGTTGCGACCCTGTAACTTATAAGCAGCAGAAAACTTGTTCGACTGCGGTCGCAAGGTAGATATAATCGTATTCAGTTTTATCTTTTTCTTTTAGACTGACTTTGAGAAATTCAATGTTTTATTTAGACAACAAAATGTATTGGATGTACTTGATAAATACGGTAACGGTCTCGGCTAGGTCCTACTTTTATGGCAGTCATTAATTGATAGGATAAATAAATGTTTTGCATTTATTCGATCTATAAAGACTGGTGATTGGGTGTTACATATGGAAGCAACAAGGTCAATGCTTCCCTGGTTTTTCTCATATGGCCGACCAAACTACACTCGATTTTTAAAATTCTATTTGACTCAAATACAAGAACTTGCAGACACACATCCACAGATTTATGACCAATTCATGTAAGTCTTATTTCTATACCATATATCTCAGTTTTTAACCATTCCAAAATAAGATACATAAAGTTCACATCTTTCTAAAGTATATTATATTCAGTTTGTACTGCTTAAACAAAACTTTTTTATCTCCGCTATCCATAATATTAAACAAATGGTAGTTAAGATTTATATAAAGTAAAAATTTAACTTAATTTTTAATTTATTATTTTTTATATAATATTTAGGAATGGCAACTTTTGTTGCTATTATAACAATTGTTCGATTTAATTTCATTCCTTCTGATCAATTTATCGATCAAACGATCAATAGAGAGCAGAACACTCACTGTGGTATTACATGCTGTAATATATCTCCAGGGACAATAAAAAGATAGGTTCTTACCAGCCATGCTACTGCGAAATGCTTGTCAATACTTGAAGATACTCTCTCTGATAAAATTAAAACAGCTTTAAAGATCTAGGAAAATCGGGGATGAAATTTGGCGAAGATGCTGTTTTTCGTGCTTACCAAGAATTCTCATCGCGGGCTAATCTTTTTTATTTTCAAGAGTCACTTGTCAACTCTTGTTCTGGTTTAAAAGCAATTGAAGAAGTACGTTGTGATTTATTAGATTCTGAGAAGAAAGGAAAATAGCGCTGAAAACATTCGTATCAGATCAAATAGAGTTAAGATACACTACATAACCTAATCTTATAACATATGTTTTACATAAATTACAAATACATCCTTGAGTTATCCAATACTTTATGTTAAATAGTCAAATTATTACAATTTTTTAGACTCTCAGACACTATATTCCAAATCGATGGACTAAAATTAAGCGATTCAGAATTTTATCAATATGTTTTTAATACTACTACTTTCGGTTTCATTTAGTGATAATCATTTTCGATAGTATCTAAACTACTAGCAGCTTTAAAATGCACATACTACGTCTCAGCTACTTCCTTGACACTACATACTATACTTTCATTTTGTATGAGAGTTATACTATTGTTTGCTGAGCTTTTATCTGAAAAAATAGGTTTTAATGTTTTCCAAAACTTTTTCTTATCTGTTATAGAATTCACTTTTAAATTTTTGAAAAACGTTTTCTTTTCCCTTTTTATAACGTCTACTGGAAGAGTTATTTTTTTTTTTTGTCTGAATTTAATTTTGCCAACAATTAGCTGTGTTTTATGAAACTGATTTTTTCATAATTTCTTTCCTGACATTTTTACTGGTATAATTTGAGTGATTAT
Source organism: Euphysa ruthae (assembly GCA_035046665.1). Classification (NCBI taxonomy): domain Eukaryota; kingdom Metazoa; phylum Cnidaria; class Hydrozoa; order Anthoathecata; family Corymorphidae; genus Euphysa; species Euphysa ruthae. The sequence goes on from JAUZNK010011782.1 coordinate 7,159, forward strand.
GTTGAATTAGCTTTCTTTTTATGGGTGCGTGATTTTCTGAAGTCTCAAGAATTTTGTTTTCAAGCACGCTATAATCAGTCGTACTCTTGATTTTACCTTTCAAATCCTCTTGGAAAGTGCTTGTGTCAAATTTTTTGTAGCCCAGATAAATTACTTCACTTGGTTTCTGTTTTGAGAAACTTGTTTTGAGATCTGTTATTATCAAGTTGTGAAAATCAGAAAAACTAGTTGATATTGTACAAGTATTTGAGACTTGGACATTAAAATCGCCAGTTAACAAAAATTATTACAAATGTCCTATCCTATTCTCCTATCTCAAACTTCTACCTACTTAAAATTAATAATATTAAAATAATAACCGTCATTTTGGCTAGGTGGGTGATAAATCCGTAAAAGTAACCATTTTTGTTTACGCAAATTTATTTTGACAAATACACCTTCTATATCTTCTGAGAAAGAATGTTTGGTATATTCATTATTTGGAATTTTTTCTTTGATATATACATAATTATCCCCTCCATTTCTATTATGATCTCTCCTATATGGTTTGCAAAAGCCTTCTCACAAAAATTTTCAATCAGGAAAACTACTGTCAAGTTTCGTCTTTACAATAACCAATATATCTAACATATCTGTTATGTATTCCTTAAAACAGTCAAATTTGGGCGTGAATGAATTTATATTTAGAGTTCCTATAATTGACTTATTATGATTTTTGTTTCTCCGTTTGCTTAACACTGATGCTTCATTTTATACGTTTAATTAACTATTATATAGTTCTCCTTGTTATTCTTGTTATCACCCAATAATCAAAGCTGGTTCAAATTACGTATAAAATCTTTTGCTAATACATTAATGCCTTCATAAAACAAACGCGATCGCACCATAAAAATTCAATTGCTATGAAATCGTTACTAATAAATATAAAATTGTGTTCAATACAAATATCTCTTAAATAATCGTTTACCTCTCGGACTCTTTTTCTACCGAAGAACCTTGATCTTTCCTTGGATTATTATTATTAAGATGGTTGTTGTTGTTGAATTTTCTTTTTCTTATCTCGATTTGACAAGTCTCATATCCGGGTTTTTCTTATCTCGGTTTGACAGGTCTTATATCCGGGTTTTTCTTATCTCGGTTTGACAGGTCTCATATCCGGGTTTTTCTTATCTCTGTTTGACAAGTCTCATATCCGGTTTTCCTTATCTCGGTTTGACAGGTCTCACATTCGGGTTTTTTTAATTTGCTGCTTTAGGTTTTGTATATCATTTTTGAGAACATTTATTAATTGGTATTCGTTTTTCAATTAAATTTTTAGATCTCTTCCTTATGTTTTTTTAAGATCTGATTTATTATTTTTTCTGATATTTTCTACATTCATTTTGTCGATACAATACTTCTTAAGCTCATAGTAGTAATCTAGCAGATTTTAAAATTCTTTCTCGTTGATAAATTTATCTAACGGCACTGTAATTTTGGCTTTTTCAGCTGATTTATTTGTTTCTTTATTTCTTATTATATCAATAAGTCTTTGTTGCAACGATTTTTTTTTGCCTCCAGTGAAAATATTTTTGCTTTCTTGAGTCCATCATTTTGGAATAAATAAGGAATCGAAATTAAGTTTAGTTATAGTGCTTAAACATCTAATATCTTTTTAGTACGACAGCAAAAACTACATCATTTCCGAATTTTAACCTGTTAAAAATTAAAAAGTCAAAATCGATGTCGTGCCGATGTTCTCGAAAATTCTTTGCCAAACTCAGTTACGCAATTTTTAGTTCATTTTCCAGGCCGTTTTAACTTGCCATGGAATGGTAAACAAACTTGGTAGGGACAGACCTTGGTAGTGCAGGCTTTATAGAGTTAAGTTTATTATTCAAATAGGTATGTAAATAAGTAAATTTTACACAGTTGATAAATTTTTTTTATTGCGAAAGCAAAAAAGCGAGCGTAGCAAACTTTGCAGCCGGAGCTCATTTGGCAGTAACGCGAAAAATTCTCTACAGTTTAAGTTTTTTTTGCTGACACCGCCACAAGTTTGTGCCGAAAATCGTGCATATTTTTTCATATTTTTTCTCGCCTCCCCATTTCTTCATTAATAATATTTGAACAGTAGAGAATATTTCAATCGAGACAGTAGATATTATGATGTTAGTTATCAAACCAAAATCAAATCAGTATACCATTTTTAATTTTGGCTTTCCAACAAGCTTGTCATGCTTTCGTAAACTTTTACGCATTGATTAGATTTCATATGAATGTGTCCTACTTGTAATAAAAACAGGCGCTTTTATACAACAACCCTGTCTTTAAGTACGATTAATTTCTTCATCGAGAAAATTTCAAAAGTTAAAGTCAAATCTTTAATGGAATATATTACAAGAGATGTTTAGGTCTAGTTAATAACTTTGTTTAGCTAGGGAACTTAATTAAAAAAAAATAAAAGCAGAAAGAAGAAAAAAAAGAAAAAAAAGAAATCTATCAATTACCAAGTTGAATAGTGTTTTTTTAACTAGATAATCTAAAAGTAAACTTTCTTATTTACCTAACTGTATAAATTCAGTGAAAGCACGGAAACATCGTAGAAGACCATTAGGGCCCGCCTGATTTCGTTATTGAGACTGTTGTATGAATTATGTTTTATCTTTACAAATACAAAATAAGATTTCCATGATTTTTAAAATTTATTCCAAAAATTTTCGCCGTCCGGTTATGACAAAAAAAAAAAGAAAGAAAATTCAAAAAATCAAATCTTAAAGAAATTTGAGAGGATAATTTTGTTTAGAATTTTACCTCAATCTTATATATGACGTCATACATAATGGATAAAAAACTAGATATTATAGAATTTCTTAATGTAATTTTATATGATTCTGTTAATATGCGATAAAATTCGTTTAAGTTGGGCTTCAAGTCAAAAAATTTCTGGAAACTATCGTTTTTCGATAGTTTAAGTTCAAATGTTCGGCATAATATACTCTAGACATTAAATATTAAGTCATGGCTTGAGTTAAAGCAGTGTCGTTTCTAGCCTTGCTTAAAAAACTTCTTGCAAGTGTCATTGTATTATCAAAAGAATCCAATCGTTTTCTTACAAATTGATTACGCGCACTAGCGGCTTTGAAACGTGGGTGATCTGTCTTCAACGGCTCTTTATGGACTTTGTTCTAAAAAAAAGAAAAGATAATGTTGTAATCTAAAGAATTCCTGACAAATTAATAATCACTTAAAGCGGTCCGAGAGAACAAAAACAGCATCTGTACAAGTTGCTAGAAAACGCATACACAAGATGCAAGTATGGAGACATTTTTAAAACACTTAAATTAATAGAATATAACCATATTGCTGGGTGTATTCTGCTTGGGGCGGAAATTAAGGATGAGTTTATCTATTAGTTAGTAAACTTGAAAAGTAAGAAGGTCTATTAAAAGTGGAGCTCAAAAATATGCTAATTTTTCATGTTCGATATCTTTTGAAATAGCAAATTTTGAAATAATGGATGAGAGAGTACAAATAAAACAAACAAACAAAAAAAAAGACAGCAAAGTTATAAAAAAATTTTACATGAATTTACTATAAATGAAATGGTATATGCAGGTTTGTTGTCAAATGGTATATATGTATTGTAGGAAATTTGTTTTAAAAAAGTATATATACTCAACCTGCTGTTGTTTTTGATTCTCTGGGATAACGAGCATCGAAGGCGAACACTCAAGTAGCTTGTTGCATGTAGCATAGTGATCTTGCTGACTGCACGAGGTTTTCTTGTCTTGAGGGAGTCCGCACACACTGCACCTTGTTAGATTATCTTTTTGGTAAGCTTCTTGCGTTAGTACTCTCGTAATTTTTTCTTGAACATATGTTTTATTTTTACCTTTATTGCACATAATATGCGATTCATCCTGTAAATTACATTCATTCGTTTGATTGTATGGAGGCTGAGCACGAAGTTCAGCGCTAACCGATCTATATAAGCCTTTTTGTAATTTATATTGGTCTTTTTTTTTTTTTAAAGAAGATATATCGCTGTGGCATCTTTGACTGCCATATGGTTGATTGATATCTTCTGTAACAGATTTCCATGCACAGACTTCTCCTAAATAGCTTAAATGTGTTTTATCTGGTTGCACACCTGTCATGTTTGAGCGTTGGCTACTTGAATGACAAAAATTTAAAGGTGTATCGCTGTAACTGCTGCGGAACGACTTAACTTGGCTAAGAGCTTTTTGTTTGTTTTTGTTTCTACGTAAGTGGTCCATTTCCCTGCCAACTTGACCCCAAGATGCATTTTGCTGTAAAGAAAAAGAAAGCTGAATTTAATAGGCTTGTTTAGTCAAAATTTCTTTAGCCTAAGAATTAGTCTATATCTACACAAACAATTGATAACTTGTGAGTTGCTACCTCACTTCAGCTTCGTTTTGAGGTTAATTAAGAAAAAATAAACCAATTATAATTTGAAATCTCTGGTAAGAATACGGTCACTTAGAAAGTATCTTATTCACTTATTAATTTTAAGTTTATTCTTTGAAAATGATTTCTTTTAACCTTTGAATTTTCAGTTAGAAATATTTAATCTTTTTAAATAGTTTTCGCGCGAAGTTTTCAAAGCGGGAAAATAAAATCTCTTTCGAACTTGCGACGCTCAAAATAAAAAAAAACTTACCAAGTGGCATTTTAATCTGATGTATACGCGTAATCTGATGTATGCACGTAATGAATTCTACTTTTTTGAAAGCACTAAGTTTAAAACATTACTTGATAAGTCAATAAAAATAAAAAATTTCACTAACGAATATCTAGTTACCCGCTTAAAGTTGTGATACATGATTATAAATTAAGATTTCCTTAAGATATCAACAGTTATATTGTAGTACCCATAAAGATTAAAATTATCTAACGACATCTGAGCTTCATGAATTTACTAGTCGTCTGAAAGCAAAACTAGGAGAAAGAAAAATCACATCCCTTGTATTCGGCTTACTTAAAAATGAATAATGTACTGGGTTCAGTCAAAAACACCGTGGAAGTATTGGATTAAATTGTCAAACAATTTAATTCGGAGACTTTGAGAGGCATCCGTTTAAGAACATTGTTTTGGAATAATATAAATAAATCGTATGAATTAATTACCTTTGCTATAACAGAGCTATACAGCCTTAAATTATCGGCATAAATGTCTTTATAAAGTTTGGTGTTGGTAATATCAATAGGTTTTCTTCGAATATTTGGACTTGATCGTAAATTACTGCCAGTTGAACTGGAACGAAAGCGTATGCGTTCCTCCTCACAGGACAGCGGAATTGAATTTTCTATTTTCATTTCTTTTTTTCCAGGATGTTTAATCGATTGTTTATTTCGTCGGCTCATTATCGGAGTTAATGTCTTGCATACATTTTTTGGTTCATTATGTGCGAACAATTCACCTGTGCTTAATGATACCCTTCGATCAAGATTTGTTGGTGACAAGCAATTATTTTGTGAAATTTTCGCACAATCTGTATCAACATCAGATCTTCGTTTGTTGTTATCACAATTGCTTTTTGTTTTGTAATTGTTAATTACGTCATTATTAGTGCATGTGGTTTTTTTTATTTCATGGTTTTGAGAACTCTTTTCGATACTTGTATCGTTTATAACACGGTGGCTATTTCTACCGTTCACAAATGAATCGTTCTTAACAAAGCGTTTGTTTTTAAACACAATTTCTTTATGTTTTTCTTTTAACTTTTTTTCCATAAAGAGTTTTTCTATTTTCTTTCTAAGCAAATACTCTTTAAAATCGTCCGAATCTGATGACAAACTGTACGAACTGTCTGAACCACTAGAGTCTGACAATAAATAGGAATTCATCATAGTAGCAATTCAAACAGCGTCACCGGAACACCAATCAAACAACGTCACCGGAACACCAATCAAATATTCTTTTTAAAGGAAGCATTTATATTTCAGTTTAATATCTACGATAGGATTACTAATCAAACTTGAAATTACGCAAGCAGTGCAAAACTAAAAAAAGAAAAAAAATATATCAAGTTTTAAGAGGAAGTTTTTAGTTTTTTTAGAATTCTCTACAAGATTGTGAAAAAAAAAAACATTACTTAATTTTCAGCTTCATCTTATTTATTAATCCATACATATTTGAAACCATTGTTTAGCGACAATTTTTGCATACTCAGAAAAAAAAATATGGTTGGTAAGCCCAGTAAGAAAAATAGTTCTTTAAAAATAATGAGAATTTGTCAGAATGATTTATTTTAAACAACATACAATGAATTAGGTTAATAAAATTTTGATATCGCTTGAAATATTGAAATTGGATTCTGAAAATTTCTATCTAGTCAAGAAAAAGTTTTGGTTGTAAAATAGCCAATAGAAGAAACCCTGGTCTTGTCTGGTCTGGTAATTCACGATATCGACGAAACCCTGGTTTTGTCTGGTCTGGTAATTCACGATATCGACGAAACCCTGGTTTGGTAATTCGCGATATCGGCTAAATAACTCTTCGTTACGTATTTAATATATCACGTGAACAAAGTGTCTGCAAAACAAATCTTCACGACCAAACTAAATATATCTCATTGCCATGTGAGAAAGGGGAATCGTTGATAAATTTTTTATATAAACAAATCAATGTATAGAGGTTTGCAAAAGCATGGCAAGCTTGTTGGTAAGCCAAACTTAAAAATAGTATATGGTAATTGATGATAGAAGAAAATTTCAATAGAATTCAACAAAGAACAATTTTTCTTACGCTACCAGTGGATTAATATACAATAAAGCTGTAACTAAATAAGATTAAATCCTCTTTCTACAGTAATGAATTTGCTTTTTATTTGGCTTTGATCTGTTGGAAGACCAGTTTATGGTATATCGCATACATTGTGACATAAAAACATTGTTTTTAAATAGAAATATATTTCAGATTAAAGTTAATTTAAATGTTGTCTGTTTAATTTCTTTTCGAATTCTTTTTACTCTTTGTTTTTTTTGTGCTTGCTTTTTGTTCGAAAAAATGTCTTTTTGCGAAAGCAAAAAAGCGAGTGCAGCGAGTTTGCAACTGGAGCTCATTTGGCAGATTTGCAAAAAATTTACTATATTAAGGAGGTTTTTTTTTTGTTATTATTGAGTCCTTAAAAATTTGGCTCAACATTTTTGCCTAAATTCGTGCATAATTTCGTGTTGACTCTGCAGAAAACTCCTGCCTATTTTTACATACTTTGTCTCGCCTTTCCATTTCTTTAATAATAATATTTGAACAGTAGAGAGTCATTAAATCGAGACAATAGTTACCAAATCCAAACCAAATAAAAATTATTTTCATTACTGTCTACAGAGAATTTTATTTAAACCTTAGACAAAAGAATCATAAACAATCCGTTCGAATGTTCTTAAACACCTATTATTTTAACATTTAACTTCGCGTCTTTAAACGAAAGCGGGTGTTTTAGGAACAGTAAGTTAAATTGAAGTTCGTTTTAAATGGAAATATATTTTTAATTAAAAACAATTTTTTTTTTTCACTATATGTATACGATATACCATCAAATCTTTCTTTTTTTTTTTTTTTTTTCTATTGTCTAAACAATCTTCCAATCGGTAAATGAAAACCAAATCAATTGTAATATTAGTACTGTCGACAGAGAATTTATTTCTATTTAGCTACAGCTATTTATTGTGTATTAATCACTGGTGGCTTAAAAAAAATTTGTTGTTTGTTGAACTCTGTTGCAGTTTTCTTTTATCATTAATCACATGATACCATTTTGAACTTTGGTTTGCCAACAAGCTTGCCATTCTTTCGCAAACCTTTATATATGATGTGCAGAAGAAAGTACGGAACCTAAAATATAAAAAAAGTATCCTTATAATTAAAAATAAATTAATATAATCAGAAGCTAGTGTCAAATTGTTTTTTTTTTTCTTTTTTTTGGGTCACTATTATTGAAGTGGGTCGTGAGAGAAGCTTTCTGCTACACTACAATAGCTACTGTTGGATAAATCTATCGGTTTATACCTTTCAACATGAAACTGAACAGTCTTCCATATTTATGTTTAATTTCCGCGCGTTTTATTTTTATCCAATAAACAGAGAAAAAAGCAGATTCTGTAAAATGCTCTTACAGGAAACATGCTTATTAACGCTGTAACAAGGCTGTCTAGCTTTGATGTCATAAACCTGTAGTTGGTATTTAAGTTCCTGATTTATGTCGCTCCAAAATTTTGTCCTAATTTCACACATTGAGGTTTGGATACCTAGTTTAGAATATAAAAAAAGCTTTCCAGTATTTATGTGCTTAGTGAATAATTCTGAAAATTGCTTTGGCAGATTATAAATAAATATGACCACCCTAAGGAAGCAAATAAATATCACCACCCTAAGGAAGCAAATAAGCAAGAAGTTTATGACTGAAGATACAGCAGTTATTCAAGTTATGTAGAATTAAACCACAAAAGTACGAAGCATTTTATGTAGTCATGGAGCTTGTGACGGAAGTTTTCAACATATTTTCACCGAAAGATTTGACCACCTCAACTTAATAATACGTTTGTTGTGAGTCAAAAAAACTTTGTCAGCTGCAGTGGTAGCAGTGGTGCTGCCACTGGGACCCAGTGAATTTTCAATTTTGGGTTATAACTCAACCATAAAAAGTGATTTTTTCAGTAGGCAGTATTACTATTAGGGGTAAAAAACAAAAAATCTGACATGAAAATCCAGGGATAACATCAAATCAGACCCCCTGAGATGAACATGTCACGTATCAATTTCATCACAGTATAAAATGGTTTTCAACTAATTCTCAAATAGAACAAAAGTAAATAATTAATACTGAATGAATATGTGTGACTATTTATTTTTAGTTTTCTAGTTTATAAAATATATTTCAAAATTAATTTTAGAAAACCCAAATTATTAGTATTAAATGCACCAATAGATTTACATACAATAATCTACAAGCCGCAAAAATTTTGTTGAATATCTGCAATCATGGTCAAAACATTGTGAGAATTATACGCCATTAGGACACCTTATTAATAAAAAAAACTATAAGCTCTAAAAAACAAAAAAAAAAAACAAAATTTTTTTTTTTTTATTGCTATACCTAATAAGGGATGAAAGTGACAAGTACTTTCTCATTTGGGTTTGTTATCATTTTTACCATTTTGGTCAAGAAAAGTTTTTTTTTAAATGTATAGCTAAAAAAGTCATGAACCTTGTTTCAGTAAATAACATTCATAAGTAATAATAGCAAGTAAAACAAGGATCGGTTTAAGATAAATATGTTCGAGATCTCATCGTCAGTTTATAAAGTTTATAAAAGTCCCGTGTTCTATATAGATTTATCCCCAGAATTTTTCATCGTATTGGCTGTAAGACTAATGTTATTGTGTCGTGTAAAGGGGTTTCTTTTTACCTGTCATCCACTGCTCGTTGCATAAAAGAACTGAGGGCGTAACAGCTGGATCTATCACTCTATTTAATTCACATACACTACACAAATGTAAAAACATATTAGATATCAGAATGAATTGCAATCTAAAGTATCTTGACGTTTTACCCTGAGTGAAGCAAATACAAGTTAAGGATTTCCCATAGAGAAGATTTACAGCATTGTAACAATATCAACAAAATAAAAAAACACCCCAACACAAGGCTCGCTGAAACAGTTACCAAGAACAGGGATAAGTATCCCTGTGTTTGTCTATTTTGTAGTTGTTTCCGAAAAAAGTCTAATGGTGTAGAACAAAGGTTGCTTTCCGTTGAAACTACCACATTCGAAAGCAAAGTTAATCAACAACAACGAGCTGCTCAGTAAAATAAACGAAGTTGATTTTGTAGAAAAAAAGGTTAAGTGTCAGGCTTGTTGCCGGTGGAAGTACAGAGGCTGTATGCACGGTTCGAGATCTTTTTGGTAGTCTTTTATGTATTTCCCTTGAAAGAAACACTGATTTGGCAGAAGTTCTAAAATTTTCTTTTTACCCGAATCCCATTATCAATTTGTTATATGAATGGAATCTTTTGAAAAAACCCAAGAGTCATACCTAGTGAAATATCTAGAATCTCGGGTTGTTTCCACATATTCAAGTCTTATAAGAACAAAAATGATCGATGCAGTATTTTGCATCTTCACCCAGTGAAGTATCTAAATACCTTCTGAAGAAGATATTAAGCTTAGGCGGGGATAAAATTCATTTCATAAGCGAGAAAACGTTACCACCGTCTATTTATGGTTGTCTGGCCGAGCAGTTGAGACTTTGATTTTCTGCCTTGGAGATTTCAGTTCGAATGATTTTCTTTACCGTAACCTCAAATGGAAGCACTAATTACACCAGGACCAAACCCCCGGGAACCTTCTGAATTAAATAGCTTGAAGCTAATTGTTGTTACCGCGTTAATAAATATAAGTTGGAATTGCGTTGAATTAATAAATATAAATTAAAGGTTGTGAAAGTGAAACAAGAATATTTTCTATTTAGCATATAACTGGCCCCTCACAAAAAAAAATCAAGTAACTGGATATATGCATTGGAGAACAACAGTTTCAAAGAGTCTTTTCTTGATTTCTTAGTTAATAGTTGGAGCAGAAGTGAGTATGCAGAACTTTTCCATCGGAAAATTTTTATTTCGAACGTTAATGATACGTGTTGAGTTATGAGACCAATCAATGGAATGCTAGATAAACGTATCGAGGAAAATCTACGCAGTGACCATGACGAAGCAGGATGTTTTTTTATTTGTCAAAAATTTTTGGTTAAGTAATGTCCTTATCCAAACCTTAGATACAGACAGTCTTATAATTGCGCTTGGATCTTTAGCAGCTAATGATTCATCATTGAATACTTGGATGGAAGCTGGGCTACAAGGTAACATTACTTGGTACGATGTACATAAATATTAACCAACTGCACAAAAACACTGGATGAGAAACTATGCTCACTACCTGCTTACCATGCATTTACAGAAAAAGTAAAGTTAAACCCCTTAAATTCTTGAAAAAATCTATTGAGTTTCAAAATGCAGTTTGTTTACTTGGAACACAAGAAATAATTAACGAAAAGATAATCCCTCAAATTGAAGTGTTTGTCTGTCAAATGTACGGTAAAAAGAAGATCAAATCAGTTGATAAAACTTGATCGGACATATTCTTGACGAAGAACAAAGAAAACCAAACAATGTCATGCATCAAACGACTAGATACCAGCGCTCTTCCACAATGCTCGCGTGTGTTGTTACAAAAAATAAAGCTTACACACCTAGTTGAGAAGTGATGGTCTTCCGTCACAAATAGATTTCAACCAGCATTGTCTCCTACAGATTTTGGTTGGCAACTTGAAGATGGATACTATCCAATAGTTTGGTGTGAAAATTTGCTTGAAAATTTCAAATGATGAGGAAGGTAATTTAGTTTTATTTTTATATTAACTTGTTTTATGATGTTTTGAATCACACAGAATGAGTTTAACTAATTTAAATAGTAATAATTTATTTCTCATTTCATGTCAAATTTAAGATGGATATACCGGTAAAAAAAGTTTTTTTTAAGATTAGTTCTACCTACGAACACAACCCTGCATATTTTACATTTATTTATTTCCATTGTAATTTTTATGGTAAAAATAGATTACACTTCTCATAAACTAATGTGGTAAGTTGCTAATACTTTATTTCTTTTGTAGTAAAAATAGAAATGTTACATATTTCATAAAAAATAAAAAGATGCATGTTACAAGCTTTCTATTTTTTTACATGGTAAAAGAATGTATGTTATATTCATGGGGTAACGAGGGATTAATTTTCGAATTGTAAGCTTTTGAAACACATTTCATATTGTGAAAAGAATATGTAAGATATATTTAAAGGTAATATGAAGTATGAGGTCTTGTTTTTATATTCACCATCACTTCAGTCATCATCTCCTGATTGTATTTTTGATTGCCAGACAGACAATGAAATTAAACTAATTATTGTGGAGTATGATTTTAGTATTGTTAAATCTAGCAAAGATCTTTCCAACTGTAATGTCTTAAAAAAAATATCTACTTAAACATCGGAGCATGACATCCAACAGACTTTAAAGCAGGAAAAAAAAGTTAAAAGACGAATCTAATCCAAATTCTTCTGAACATACACTCAAATATCTTGATAGAAAATTTACGCTGTTAAAGTGTTACAGTGTTATGCTAGTTGTAGTGTGATGGGGGGTAGGGTGAGTGGTTTTTTTAGGGTTCTTGTGAAATGGTGTTAGTTTGGAATGGGTGTTTTATTACTACTTTTTATGATAAAACATGATGGCGCGTCAAATATCATCATCTATATCCTTTCTTTTATTTCAGTACCTGGTGTCACTCCTTTTTTTTTCTAATATTGCTTGAAATTATTATTTGTAAAATATAACTGTTTGTTGGTAAATAAAAACCTACTTATTTTCTTAGTTCAAATGTGCCTACTTATTAAATATCTAATAATATTTCTATTGCCAGCCAACTGTTAAAATATTTATACCATGTATTCCTCTCTTAAATTCTTAAATTTGAATTCTTTTGATCCTTATATAGAAACAATTGTAATATCAAATTACTAAAAAAGACAGGTAAAGGAGAAATCTGTCCAAGTATACAAACTTCCTAGATAACACAGTACTATTTAAAGAAAAAAAAAAAACTCCGTGTAATATAACAAGGCCAATAGCTCTATTTTGTGTGAATAAAAAGAAAGTAGAAGGTCGCCTCCATTAATTAGAGCGCCGGCTTTCCAATAATCTATTTCCTGACAAAATTCAGAAGCGCTGATTTTTTAAGGTCAGGCCTAGAGTATTCAACGAAATTAAAATTCCAGGCTTTAAGTTCATTAGATAGTTGGCTAAGCAGCTGAAAATTTACATTTTACATATTTATTATATTAATCAACGGAGTAAAGAAAACAAGTTTTATTTTAAAACTATTGACGAGTAAAGAGAAAAATTTGATCCTAGAAAGGATTTTACTTATGACCCATTCTAGAGAAATAATTTTTTAAAAGAATCGTTCGGGATGGCAACCTACTAAATCATAAAAACATTTAATTCTCATCTGTAATATACTAACAATTAGCACTCTATTATCAAGCCATGAAATAAATGTGAGAAATATCAAAGGTTAAAGAAAGTGACCGCCAATATTTACCAAGAAAATAACACTGGACTGTTAGCAAACATAAGGTTTGTGTAGGAGTTTTTTGTAGCTTTGAGAATTGCACAGACATGTTATGTTTTGTTTTTATGCTTATTGATTTAATCATGCTGTTCCATGCTAATGAGTTTTATATATATATATATATATATATATATATATATATATATAATTTTTTTTGACGTTTATTTGACTAAGTTTGAGAAAGGCCAAAAAATTGTTGCGTTTGGAGTCTAGAATTAAATAAAGACAATTAAACAATTAATACCTTTACACAAAGACTAAAAGAATCAGTGGTGAATTTATTCGCTGTTTTTTGATTTATGCATTTCAAGGGAAAATATATTGAATTTGATTTATCATTTATTTAAGCAATCATTATTAATAATTGTTTGAAAACGACCAATCAAAAACGTATAATGTTGAGCGACCAATGAAAAAAAGATGTTCTGAAATCATGATCCATTAGAATTATCCAATCCAATCGAATAAATATGCTACTTCATGATTGGTCAGTTTGTTTAAATCAAAGTCAATTTTAGCGTTATTATATAAATGACTTCGGAGTTACCTATCTCTGCTTTAAAAATAATTCACATAGGATTTTTTTTTTTTTTCTTAAATATATACATATATATATATTTTTTTTTTTAATTTAATTGTTCCGAATTTCAAAATTTGTTTTTCATAAATAATTTTTAAAATTAGATAGAAATATTTTAAATTGCCTCAATGAAAAAAAATTTTAAGATAAATGTTAAGAAAAATAAATAGTAATTTTCTTGGTGACAAGTAGAAGATCATTGCATTTTATCATCGAGATCCAGCATTATTTTTACAGTACCTATATTAAATTTTATCTAGCTATATAAACTTATATATATATTTTTTTCTTAAAAAAGTTAGAAACATCGTTGGCTTTTGGAATCAAACATCTCATTGTTAAAAAAAAAGATTGAAAAATCTTTTCGTTAGATCAAAAATCACATCGGCTTGAAATCTTTACCCTGTAAATTTTATGAAAAGTAGAATGAACTTTTTTTACATTCATACATGGAACATAAAAATTGCTATATATTAATTGCTCCGATATCATCAAAAAGTGGTTTAGAGTGATTGAATTTGTCTTTAAAATTTATAACTCTTTTGATAAAAGTAGATGGACAATAGCTGTGTTTTATTATTACTAGTCCGTAAAATATTAGCATATCTTACAAAGCCATTTACAAAGGGAGAATAAAGTTGCTTTAGTAAATTCTAGGTCAGTGATTCGCGCGCTTTGTATGATATTTCAATGCTTTTAGGCATTTTTTCGCAGATCGTTTTAATGTGATCATTCCAAGAAAAATTCTCATCGATTTATATTCCTAAAAACTTTATAACTTTGTCTCATTTTATTTTAGTTTTAAAGAAGATGGCAGGTTTGAGAGTTATTTTCTGTTTCATGACATTAAGGACAGCTTGTTTACTTTGAACTACGCTGCAGTATTACTCATTTAAAAAATTGATTACATAAAAAAGAATTTGCAGTTTTGCGTTGCTACAAAAAAAGATTTGTCTCATTGGTGAACATAATAAAATCTAAAGCTGATAATGATCTATAATAATCATTGACATATATTAAAAATAGCAATGGTCCTAAAACTGATCTTTTGGGTACACAACAGAAAGGATTCCATCATCCCCATGATACACACCGTTTCCTTTCATTTAAATAACTCCCAAACCAACCTTTTTTAAATATCATTTGTGTATATAAGAAAGCCTCAGTTTTACTAATGAAGTTATGATTCACTGTGTCAAATGCTTTGAAAGGTCAATAAAAACACCATGAGTATATTTTCCACATTCAAAAGATTAATTCATTTATTTCTTGAGTGAGATGCAAAACGAAATGTTTTGTGCTATTGCTTCTTTGAAATCCGAATTCATTTTTTGAAAATCAGACTATTTGAAGAAAATAAGGATATAACACGATTATACATAACTTTTTTTAACAGTTTTAAGAAAAAAGAAAAGACAGACATTGACCTCTAGTTGCCAAGTTCAATAGTTGAGACAGGTTTAAAATTGATGTTAACTCGCCAATTTAAGTTGTTCCCTGCCTCAAGCATATATGTTCCCTGCCACAAGCATATATGTTCTCAGAAACTTTTATTTTCTCTGCTATAAAATTTCTTTAAATTTAGTTTTTTTTTTGTTTTCTGAATATTATTTTATAAAACATGATACAACATTAGAAAAATTAAGCAGACTCGATTTTTTTAAAGTGCTCCGAACAAAGTATCTTTGTATCTTTGTTTATCTGTATTTTTTTGGTACAAACTCAAGTTTTGTAAACTGTCCTTAATTAAAACAGCTGCTTAATCGCAACAACACAACAACGGTAGCCTTTTAATATTGATAAAGAAGATTTCGGCATTAAAGCAAGTAAAAAAGGTGCATGAATTTATAAAAGTAACAACAACAAATGGTATAACATATTCGAATATATAATAGTAGTAAAGATTTATATCCAATAAATATTTAATCGTATTTTTTAAATACTTTTTTTAGCCAATCTATTCATCGCAATTTAATAAATATGATTACGATATAACAAGAACAAAACCAATAAGAAAATTATCTGGAGATAAATTATTCAGTGAGCATTATTGGAAATTTTTTGATCACTATTAACTGGAGAGGGAACAGAATAGCTTAAGAGAATAACTTTATTGTGGGAAACAAGATTAATTTTTATTGCCGAAAAATTTAATACCTCAAATTAAAATAAAAACTTTATTCTCGAGCGAATTAGTGAATATATATTTGTTTAAAAAATTTTAATGATGAACAATTCTAACTTAATTTCAAAGTTACGAGATTTCAAAAAAAGGAATAATGGACTAGTGCATGACTTCAATAGACTTGTTTTTATGATTGGTATCGAATATATAGTAAACCTTATTTTACTAGAGAATTATTGATTACAATACTGCTAAATTTATGTTACACTCTCCAAACATTTCAAAGATTTGATTGATAAGAAAGCTCAAAAGAGTTTTTCTATTTAAAGAAAAATATTCATTGACTTAATCGTACCGCACATAGTTACTAGCAACACAAAAACTGAATTTCCTTAAAGATTGGTGAGACGCTATATA
>JAUZNK010011793.1:0-23468 GCA_035046665.1 Euphysa ruthae
ATAGTCTTGCATAAAAATAAATTAAATTAAAAATGATCAATAAAAGTTATCTAAGCCATTGAATTAGAATCAAGACCGATTGTATAATTACCATTCCTTTTTGTGCGCAATAACACCATATCTTAGTGAGACTTTGTTTTCCTAGCTTGACTGCGATCAGAAAGGAGAGCAAAAAAGCTGAAAGCTAGCCATAATCATAGGTATTTTCTCCTGAATTGCAGATGTGATTGCTGACATGTATTCGCGTACAGATCGAGAATCGTCTTTCCCTACATAGCATAGAATTTGGATACCTAAATCAGTTCTTTTAGTTTTAAAACTAAAAGGGTGTTAAAATTTTCAATTGCCGAGGTGAATTGTGAGGACTGCATATATCTTTGAAAAATATGCATCAGACAAAAATTTTGGTTATGGGAATCTTCTAAACAAAAAATATCAATGAAAGCATCGCTATGGCTAACCTACTACTTGTACACAATCATAAAGCATTGCAATATTAATATAATTTATGTTTATGATTTATGTTTTCAGATTTCAAATCTAAAACCTGCAGGACATAACTGTCTGGTTTTTAACTGATTTGATAGGACAAATTTCAAATTTATATTTTGATTGGACTATGGCCGATTTTCGACCGTTATATCAAGGCTTGATTAAGAAAGAATAACTTTTTTGTTGCAGACATGCGATATATCACATGCTTGGGGTGTCCAAGTAATGTTTGAGGCATGTTATAAAACATATGTTGGAAAAATTTTAGGCATGTGTGGAGGTTTAGGCGTGTGATTGTCATATGACTAAGACTGTGTGAAAAGTAATGTTTTTCAAGGTGCATTTGTGTGGATCGAACTGGTAATTCTGTTCCAAATAATATCCTAATCTTCTAATTGTTGCTGGCAAAAATTCTATACTATTAAGGAACCATTATGGATATTAAATCCCCTAGCGTCAAAAGTGTGCCAAGAATATGCACCAGCCTTTGCAAATGTGGTGGTGGCTGCCTTTTATAACTATAAGCAAACCATATATTAAAGTTTTTCTTCTTCTTTTGACTAAAGTGATGAAGTGTAATCATTAGCAAAAGCCTTACTCAAAACCTCATAGACTATGCAATTATAGTATGGTTGTTATACAAAGAGCTATTTTTACAAACAATATCAGGACCAGTTTGTCTCCTTGAAAATAGCCGTAATAAATTATTTCAGCTTATGATATGATACTTTTTTTCTTAATATAATATGTCTGTGTTGACAAACCAAAACAGTTTTAATAGAGCATTATAAACTTAATTTAAATTGAATATGTATTAAGGTTATTGTTGTTCCAGGTATTTATCATAAACAGATGTAGTAACAAAAGCTATGCTATCTGATAAAAATCATCATCAATGTCAACAGTCCTGGTAAGACTGAATATTATAAAGCATTTTTAAGACTTTGATAAAATCAGTCCCCATTATGGTAGACATCATTTCTAGATTTGCCTCAAAATTGAAAGCGTGCAATTTTTCTGATATTTTTATCATGGTCAAGCCCTAGGGTGAAGTGGTCCCAGTCTAAAGATGGTGTGCAAATAATTGAAAAAATTGACATAGCAGGTGTCACATTTCTCAGAGAGGTATTTATTTTAAAGAAATGTTGATTGAGCGAACATAACTATTAAAATTTATTATTTTGACAGGCTGATATTTATAGGATAATCTCATTTCCTCATTGTTATTTACATTATTATATTAAGGTGTTTGATGTTGCTTGGCTGCTGTCTACAAGTAGAAGTCTTGTGTTAGAACATGTTCTTCCTAAACCGGCTATTGGACGTTACATGAAGCTATCCCCAACATTAAAAGAAAGACAGAACAGCATGGAAATTTGTGCAAACATAGTTATTATGGGCTGCAATATGGGTAAGTGTTGATTTTGTGACTTATATTCTGACACAGGAGTTTCTAGCTATTTTTAGAGATCAGTTAAAATGATGCTTATTTTCTTTTCCCTTTTTCATTTAAGAGCATATATTGACTTTATTTCTAGTAAAATTAAAAAAACTTATGCTGAAAATATAAACTGATGGCAAATTCTAGTTTATGATTGACAACCATAGTAACTGAGGTTGGTGGTGAAAATTGTATTTAATGAAATAGTACATTATGAAAATAAGCTGGAAAAGCTGTAAGATGAAATAGTTCTTGTGCGAAAAGAATTTAGAATTTTTGTCATGCTAAAATTTTATCAGTCCTAAAATATTTGCGTTTAGACCAAAAATTACACTTTTGAGTTTTTCTCAAAAAAATTTAGAACACTTCATTTCAACTGTTTTTTATCCATGGTCCTGGGGCCTAATTTATATTTATGCTTTGGTTCTTCTGAGTTTTCATATAGCAATAAAAAGTAATTACTGATGGTAATTTTTCCTAAAGTTGGTAAATTTTGAAATGTTGATTGATGTGCTCTAAAGTTTGATTTATTTTTGTTGGTGTCTACAGCGGCTTCAGTCTGTAAATTCACTCTATGATTAATAATGTTCAAAGGTGGCAAATGCTATGGTAGGCTACTTTGATTACTGCTAAATCCTGCAGTCAGGTATATTCCTTAGCTGATAAGAAAAAAAATCTGAACTAAAGATGCTTTATAAGCCATAAAACATGTACTTACTCACAGTTAAGATAATTAAAAAGCGATCTTGCCAATATCAGATGCCTGACTATGCTAAAAACATCTGCGCCAAGTTTTTAAGTTCTAAGCAGTCGCCTCTTCATTTTTCATAGTTTGAAAAATGTCTTATTGCTTTTAATTTGCTTGCTTTATACAATTTTAATAAAAAATCGTGAGGATATTTCATAACTTGACTTCGCTTTGCTTTGTTTCATTTTCATATAAATTTAAATTTATATTTTAATTTATATTTGATTATAATTATAAATTCAATATAAATTTTTCCTTTGTTTCTGAAGTATGCACAAATGATTAAAAGTTTTTATGCAAACTAAGTCAAACATATTAAAACTAGCAGAAGGTTTGGGACAGTATTTCCATGAGAAAATAGTTCTAAATATTGAAAATCCTTAATAATTCTGATTCTAGTTTGTTCCAAAGTTTAGCATGGAAAGGAAAGATGATATTGGAAAGATTATCAGAATTTGACTAAAATTTGTCAGTAACAACATAATAGATGACAATTATGTAAATAATGACATACATGATAATAATGTAAATACCAGCAATAGTACTAGTGAACCAGAAGCAGAAATACGCATACTGCAACTGTAAGAGGAGATAACATTATTAACATTGTCAAGTATATAAATGTGTATACTGAAATTTTGATCAACGGTTTTTTTCAGCCATTTTTTTAGCAATTTTAAACTGTCATTACGTGACAAATGAGCATGGACACTTCCATGCTCAGGTTTTTTTCATTGCATTGTATCACGGATTGGTCTGTTATCAGCATGGAAAGTGTTAACTTTTGAGTATGCATCCCAAATATGCGTGACCGATGTGGAGTTAAAATATACCTGTGCTGCGAAAGTACACTTTGTATACAGCACCAAATGCTGTTTACCATGATATTTTTAAGATTATTCAAACTATACAAAAGTGGTTTTGTCAACCATTCGATGAGTTATTTGGACTAAGTTTATTCCGTTACCATTGATAACCTGTACACTGCTCCGGTGTTATTATTTGCATTATTTTTTTACTGATTACTGATTGTTTTGTTACTCTTTGTAAAAAGAAAATCCTTCCAAGCAACTTTTAGGTGTGGAAACCTCGGAAATGTGTTGGTGTACAACCATTAATCATGTTTCATGAGGAGAAATTGATGATTATGCGCTGGAACTATGCTTACAAGAAGAAAAAAAAAAAATTATTTTAATGATGTCAACAAAGCATACTGATGAACTTGTTGACATCGCTAAAATATGTTTCAAAACAAAAAAGCCAATATACAAACCAAATGTTGTTTGTGATTACAATGCCTTGATGGGTGGTAAAGATTCACTTACTACTGTGATAATACCCTACTTGATTCAACGTAAAGGTCTTAAGTGGTATCGTAAAATTTTAGAATTGTTCATTGAATTAGCATTATAATGCATATAATTCATGGAGGAAATTGAGCAATTCGAACAATTAGGTTATCAAAAGTAACCAGTCAAAGAAATACTTATGTACCATCTGAATACCCAGGACAACATTGCAACTATCGAGGTGAGCCGCTAAACCTCAGTTATAATCCGTTACGTCTGACTGGAAGACACTTCATCATTTGCAAGTTACAAGTTCTTGAACGAAAGAAAAGGAAATGTGTCAGATGTGTGAAAATCAGTGTGTCGAGCCCTGTTTCGAGATATATCATGCCAAGTGCAATTTCTGTGAGCCATTAGGTGCTGAATTTATAGTAATTTGATAGTTTTGTTATCATCATAATACCATTTATTATTTTAAAGATTATTTTATTCCCAATTGAGTTTGGTATTTTGTTTAATTTTTGATTTTTGCATGTGTTATGTCCACAATAGCACCATTTCTTTTTAAAAGTTTGTTTTATACTCTAGTTTTATTGGGTTTTCAAAATACTATTACATTTAGATTTTATAGTTTGTATTGATAGCTTTTAAATTCCCGCCTTTTTTTTTTTAGCATTTGTTCATTTTCTTTAAAAAAGTGGTTTTTAAAATTTAAAAATTTTTAATTTTTTTTCTCTTTTTTTGAAGGGCTAAAAGATTTTTTGATTAATTAACAATTACATTTATTTTATTAGAATGTATTACAATTTTTCTTTCCAAAATGGGTATAAGCAAGTATGTAGCTCCAGTATTTTAGGAGTAACAGATTTTTTCTAAAACACCCAAAACCGCTAAATTTCTTTAACCATAAACTTAAATAACTCTTTT
Source organism: Euphysa ruthae (assembly GCA_035046665.1). Classification (NCBI taxonomy): domain Eukaryota; kingdom Metazoa; phylum Cnidaria; class Hydrozoa; order Anthoathecata; family Corymorphidae; genus Euphysa; species Euphysa ruthae. Next base: position 4,898 of record JAUZNK010011793.1, read on the forward strand.
AGTTTTGCCACCAATGGCGAGTGCACCAAATCTCTTAGAATCTCATCTGAACACACGTATCAACATGCTATGTAAGGGTGAAGGAATGATGAACTACACATTGAGTTGGCTGGGACGTAACAAAACAACATATATAAAAAAGATGACACCACAGCCCCTTTACCAAGGTTTAAATGTGTTTGATGCCATGAACGTTGAATTAGAAGATTTGAAAGAGTTTGATTGTATGTCAGATAAACTCACTCGCACACTCACATGTACAAAGGATTTAGTTTGCTTGGCTGAGCAACAGTTTAAACCATTCCATCAGGATAAAAGCATCACAAAAATCCAAATAGATGTTGGTAAATAATTTGAAGTTGTTATTAAAACTGTAAAATGGTTTAATTCCCCAATTCCAAAAATAATATTCTGCCCAATCCAAAGTTATACTTCAACAAAAAAGTTAAATTAAACATGTGTATTTACCCTGCATTAGAATATTGCTAACCATTAAGTTAGCTTTGTGTTTAAGATGCATCAAATTGTCACCTCATCTTGTATTTGAAGATTTCAAGATAAAAATCATTTATTTTAAAAGTACTATAGGTTATTTTTTTATTTTTTAGGTTTACCTCATCAATTAACGTTTTTCAAAGTAAAAAGTAAGACAACAACATCAGCTGTTCTTCAGTGGGATATACCTTATCTTGGAAATATTCCTAAGAGATATCTCAAGTTAGTGCTGTTTTGTGATCAGCTTGGTACGGCAGGTATGCATTTTATCAAATCAAAAAATAATGTTCTTATTTTGAAATTTGTTCCGATTTGTAATCATGATTTTATTTAAGATATTTTTCTTTTGTTTACATTTTTGAATTTACTAGTCTTTTTCTGCTGTATCTTGATTGACAAATTACAGAGATAAAAAATGTGTCAAGCGAAAGTATGTTGACTGAAACCTCTGGATTATATTATATAAAGTGCAAGGTTTCAGTCAACATACTTTCACTTGTTTATTAATTATTTGTTGATATTTTTGAGTAACTTGTAATTTAATGATGTCAAATAGTGTTAAGGTATTATATTTTTAAAATTTTCTAGGAGTCCATATGGTGTGCGCAAAAAATAATTCTCATAAAAATTTTTAGTAATAGGAATAAATTTGATTTCCTAAATAATAATAATACATAGATATATTTGTATACTATCTTGTTTCTGACAATTTTTATTTTCTCCACTGATTGCATTTCGCATCAAAAGTTGTTGGGGTTGTTGTTGAAGCCACCACCAACACAAACTTCGCCAGAAAAACAGCTCCATATGATACTGACGCAATTTTTAAGTCAACAGATAATTCAATGATTCCCCATCTTTTTTATTGAGCTCAGAAAAAATTTCCTCAACACCTTTCATTGCAATAAGAAATCCTAAAAATCCGGTCTTGCATACTCACAGGTTACAAGTCGATACATTTGATATTGATAATAGACTGAAAAGCTTTAGAAATAAAAGACTGGCATAATGCTTTGTTTGCCACTCTTATTGCTGATTTGTAGTGTTTTGCAAATGGATTTCTTGAGTTAAAAACATCAAAAAGGTGATTAGCGAAGAAAACTAACAGTTAGTTCAGAGCCTTGAAAAGCTTGAATCTTCAGGGTATCCCTACAATAATCAATTGCATCAGCAAATCATTGAGCTGAATTTTTGTGCTGCAAAGTTGACCTTCATTTTTTGCCTTTGCCATTCAATATGACTTTTCTTCAGTTCATTGCCAAACAGAGCCCTTCACTTGACTGCAATTTCTCTAACTCAATAAGAGTTCCTTTTTCACCAAAAGCATTTCTAACAAGTTTTGGCATGTGACAAACATGAAATAAAACAAACATCATTTTTTCAGGTTTCCAAGGCTGTTTGAACAAAGTGGACAAGCTAGATGGCTGAAGACAAATGTCCAATTCAGACATCATAGCAAAGTGGCAAGAGGGACCATCGTAAAATAATGTCCATCACAATTTCGCATTGTTTTTTAATACAGACAATGACCATGTTAGCACGTTTTGCTCTACGTAGTCCATGAATCAGGAAATAAGCATAGGGAATCTTCCATGACCGATTTTATTCCCACAATATTAAATTTAGGTCAAAAATGTTGGTCACTCAAAACTTGCTGAGGTAATTACAATGGAAACATCTACATTTTCTATGGTTACTTGAGTGGAAAACACAAAAGAGAACAAACTACTACCTACGTTGCAATAGTCAAAGTCAACACAAAAAAGCCATATTGCTCTGCTCGGACTGAAGGCACATGTTTTCTTAATGCGCCAATAGATAGCAAATTTGCTTTTTCTGATATTTTTCAACATAACTTTCTACCTTTTCTTTTCTTGTTTCAAAGACTGAGTTAATTTAATTTGCCTCTATTAACCAGTATTTTAGCCTACCCCAACTAAAGATTTAGTCCATGAGTGTTTGGATATTTGAGGATAAACTGGATTTAAACAAGAGTTTTTATAGTGAAAATGACAGAGTATTTTTTTTTTACAAAATAAAGCAATTCATATTTGAGTACGCAAGGAATATTTGAGCAAAAGTTGTCCTGTTTCAAACTTCTGCACTCCTCAACTAGTTTACAAAATTTTCTTCTGTTACTTCTGTTCCATCATTTTTCTGCTCTATCAACTTCAATAATTTACCATTTCACATGGCAAATGATGTTTTGTAATAAGATGATACTGTGCACTTTTGTGCTCTATTTTGACCAAGATACAATAAGAGAGAAAAATTAGTAAATATTTATAACTCGATTCTAAAAAAAAGTGGAAGCAAAATTCTATTGTAAAGTACTGATCAGAGAAAATAAACAGGTTTTTATTTAGGCAAAAAACCGAGTGAAAATTATTACAATTTTTACAATTTTTCTGTCAAATAGAAGTTTTTTAAATTTTTTTTTTAGCGAATTGAATCAAGAGCAGTGGGTTAATTTGCTTTAGTTTAACAGGCTTGTTGCAAACTGTTACAAACATTTATAACAAGAATAGTATTAATGTGCAAATGGAAAAAATTTGTGCAACAATTTCAGTTTATTGACTCATTTATAAAATGATGGAAAATGGAATAACAAAACTATGTTATAAGCGAATAATTTGCTTATTTTATTCTAGTTATTGTGTCTATTGTAAAGAAGGAGGATCTTTATTTAGATTAAGGGCAATATTTTTGGTATACCATAGTGACTTTTCAATATCTTGACTTAATGAATAAAACCTCATTATTATGAATCACTCATAGATCTTGTTGTAAATAGATACCAGACAAAAAATGGAAGCTAACAAATTCTATTTTATAATTCAAAATTAACAGAAATGAGTGATTTAACTTATGAGTAGAATGTTCTTGAAACAACAAAAATTTAGAAAGGACATGAACATAAATAAAATAAAAAAATTTTTTTTTTAATTGTAAAACATACGGTATACAATACATATTAGGTGTTTGACAAACCTAACTACCAGTAAAATAAAAATAATAGGTAAGCTAAAGGGAAATAATTCAAGAAAAAGCGGTAAGTGAAATCTCCCTGATGTTTTTAGAAAAGAGATAGATTCTTTAAGAATCGAGAGATTAATTTCCGCGTCAAACTTTTCATTACCATGTTTACTAAATATGCACTAAATTAATCAAACACAATTAAATTAGTATCAGAGAGATTTTATATAATTCGAATTAATTCAAAAATTTTGTCAATGGTTATTATTTTAAAATCAATGAGTGAGACGTCATCTAGATGCAGCAAGTGCAGTTTTAAATTTTTTCTCTAAAAGTTGTGCTTTAATTTGGTGAAATTGGGTAATGTTAAGAATTATATTTTGATTATTTCTTCTGGCATTTATTTTGTTATAGCCATAGTTTTTTTTTGTATTTTATTTATTATTTTGGGAGTCTACGGGCTTGTAACTTTTTTGTTTTTAAATTTTGTTTCCTTGGTAGAAGACCTAAATATGTTAATTTTCTCAGAGAAAATTTTAGAGCAAATCCATTATTCACAAGCTAGCTCAGTACATTTGTTTAGATTAATTTATTATCAAAAAGGAAATTACAAAAAATAACAACTTTTTAATAACTTTTGATAAACCTTTCAAAGGAAAAGCTTGCAAGAATCAGACAGTTCATAATAATGAATAAGTCAAGTTTTTAATTCTTGGATTTGTAATGAAAATTTTTTGTTGCCGATTCAAATCATTCAAGTCATTGTCGTTGTTATCGGTTTTAATATTGCAACTGAATTTTTGGTCAAGTTAGGACCGCCATTTTTCACGGTACAAATAAAATTCTTTATTAAAATTTTTTGAAATAAACTTTTTTTCTGCTGAAAATTTATGTCGGAAAAATAATCTTGCTGTGGCATGCCAGGTCTTTTTAATATTGTATTGTGTCAAATTCACAGGTTCCAGAACATAAAAACAAAATTCTTTTATATTTTAATCAAAAAATTGTTCTAATTCTGCCATAATGCTAAATAATGTTTCTGATTATTTTAGCTGTTAACTATTCTGATGAAATTTTCTATGATATTAGAAATTATCTTGTTATCTCAGTTATTTTGAAAATCTTATTCCTTTAGAAACAACTTAATGGAAAATTTAAAAAATGTCGAGATATATTCTATTAAAACGTAACTTATTTTTAGTCCTCATTTAAAAAAATACAGATTTTAAGTCAAGTATTAGTTGAAATTAATTTTTTACTAATTAACTACTAATTACTTTAGTTAAATTTGGTTGTATGTTGCAACATATTGTTAGCCAAAATTCGACTCAATTTTTAACGTAAAATCAAATATTTTTCATTTATTCTAACTTCTAAGCAGATATGCTGCGTGGTCACCACAAGCACTAACAAGCTAATAGGGTTAAATAACAACAGAAAACACTTACAGGCTATTCGGAGTATTATAAATTCTTGATTATTTAACTTTTTAGCCATCACCTTTAATGAAGTTGAAAGAGGAGAATACAATTTGAGTGGTTTAGAAGTATATACACAATACATGTGTTCTTTACAACTCCTACCAAAATATATCTCCTTACGTTTACACCAGACCAACGTCATCATAGAGTTTAAGACCTCCAGTGAACGTACGTAATTGACTTAATCATCCTAGTCTATAACTAGAATCATGCAGTGTTTAGAGCTCACGTTTTACTTGTTTTAATATTTTAACCTACTCCCACAGGTGCGAAGGTACATAAATATTTTGTTGCATACTGGGTATTATATGCTTATTAGAAATTAATAACTTATTTAAGCGTTTCACTTGTTTAGTCTTACTCTTTAAACTGTGCCACTTTTTAAGAGATTACATGTTGAGAAAGAGGATGTTGGTTTAAATCACACATAGACCATTAGACTTTTTTCATTTCACAGAAAACATCTGTCTGACTTTTTGCATGGCTTCTTTATTACTTAGTATTTCAAATACTATTACTTACTGGAGCATACTTGATTTTTTCCAAGTGACTCTCAGTCACTTTATCTCAGATAAGACAGGCCTATTTAAACATATCTAAGTATAAAAGTTTGTTTATTTCATTTTTTGATTTTACTTTTTCATCCTGTTGAAACTTTGTTTAAATATTTTGGGAATTTCAGCGCAAAATACTTTTTAGTTAGTCTATATACTTAGTAGTCTAGTATTAATATTTTTCCTTAGCCACTTAAGTGTAACTGACTTAATTTACTACGTTTTAGTAAAGTGTGAACAATCCTTAATTTGAGGCACTTTTTGTATGAATTTTATTTCTATACCAAGCGTGCTAGAATCCCAATCAAATTCTGTAGCACTTAGCCTCATTTTAATAAAGTTTAAAAAATCCTTTATTTGATCGATTTTCTTTACGAATTTTAATTACAATCCCTATTAAATTCTGTAGCACTTTTAGTCTCATTTTAGATATTATAAACAAAGCAGGCATTCTTATCACTATCACTTTAATTTTTATGAAATTAAAAAAAAAAGGTTATATTTAAGCTGCTAAAAAGTTACTGGAAAGTATTCAAACAAACAAACAAACAAACAAACAAGCTCCAAAGTTTACAAAAATTAAAATTTGCATTTTGTTTTATTAAAATTTATTCTTAATAATATTTTGATTATCACTCAATTTTATTGTTGGAATGTTAGTTATTTCTAAAATTTGTTTTGAATATTGACATGAAAATGGCACAAATATCTGAAATTTTGACTTTGTGCCAAGTTTGGATAGATGTGATCCCAAAATGCTTTGCGTCTTCTACAAAACTCAAAATATCGGGTAGTTTAGGGTCCAGCTTCCTCCCCTTAACCATCGTGTGCTAAATTGAAACAAAGAGTTTTGATAACATCTCTTCAAAATAAAATTTTTAGTGGTGAAAATATATTTTGGGTTCAATATCAAACCAGAAACAGCTTTATCCGGCATTAAGGTAGGCAACTAAATATGAGGTCTTTTTGCCAATGGTCAACTGGCAAAATTTCTTGGTGGGAAAGCTAGAGCCTTTGAACCCAAAATAGTACTTTTGGATTTTCTCTTTTCGATTTTGCTAAAATTAGTCATAATATTATAAAATATTATATCTGATGCTTTGAAAAAATAGTTAAATCCTTCTTTAGAGCAATTGAGTGAGATATTATTCTGGTATAGCGAAAAACCAACAAAATTTTCTATACAACTATGTTTTTTTGCTTGCTTAGCCAAGCTGTCTAATTATGAATACGTTTTTCTCAAAGAGATGCGCTTTTTTAGTGCTTAAATTTTGTTTTATTCGCTCTTTTCTGATAATTTTGAGTTGTTGGTGGAGCTGACTTTTACTGTTGCTTTAAAATTTTGATTCATAGGACGTTTGAGTTTAGTGGTGTGCTTTAAAAAAATATTTTTTTAGCAAGAGAACTAATTTTTGATATCTAAGATCCAATTGTTGTAGGTCCATCTGTTTACCCAAATATTACGTTAAAGCGATTAACATCAAAGAAAGTCAAGCTATCTGTTCAGGTAATTATTGCATCTTATTATTATTATATTATTGCTCTAATGTTTGCCATAGAAAATGGAAAGAAAAAAAAAGCCTAAAATTATCTAGAAGCTTTTTAAATAAATTGTTAAAATCATTTGGAATGGAAGAAAATAATTAAATTATTTGGCTTTGTTTTTGATCTTATGCTGGATAATTGTTTACCTATATAACAGTTTATCGTTTTATTCTGTTAACCTATATTGATCTGTAACTTTTTCTCTTTTTCTTTGGAACATTTTATCAGATTAAAGTTTTTTGGTGAGCGAGTATGGGGTTTCTCTATCAAAAATAAAGACTTTGAAATTCAGGGAGCCAGTAGATCTTTAAAAGTGCTGTTTATAAGAAAGTCCTACTTCAAATATTTTGAAAAACCTCACTTTTCAATCTTTGTCCTAATCACATTTTCCATCAAAAAAAAAAAAAAAAAAAAAAAAAAAAAAAAAAATTTTTAGGAATCTTCATATTTGCCCCAAAATTACCACTTACCAGCTATATAGCTATTTAACCAGGATTACAATTTTAAGTTTTAATTGAGGATTTTAAGAGCATTTCCTTATTTTAATAAGTTTATTGATGACTGACAGAGCCTTACAAATTGATTTTTATGTATTAAAAAATAAAGTGGTTTTGCAGTATTTTTTTCACTCTATCTGCATCTTTATAAAAAATTTTTATTTATCATGCAGTTGGTTTTTTTGCTGTTCATAACTTTTAAGTTGTGCGAAATTGAGGAAAAATATTTCACATTGGCAAAATTTTTGTTTACATATGCTAATTTTAATAATAATAATATAAATATTATAATATTTAAATATGTTAATTTTAATAATAACATATAAATATTATAATATTTAAAAATGTTAATTTTAAAGAAACATAAATATGTTACTAACTTTTAATTTTTTTTTACTGTTTGACTTTTCAAAGCTCTAGTTAATGCAGAAATGCATGAATCATATTTAAATTAAATTTAATTTAAATATGACAACTAATTTATATATCAAAAAAATATTACTTATAAAATATCAGAATATTACCAAGATTACCGATGATGACATTATTGTAGAATATATCCAGCCTGCTTCAGTAAGTTAACTTATTTACTTTTCATAGATATGCTATTCCTATAATAAATTAAAATATTTTTGCACATTTTTTACTTTTAGCGTAAGAATTTTGCTCAACTGTGAAATTAAGAACGAAAAAAACAAAAAGCTTAGAATTAACAGTTAAATTAATCCAAGTTATTAAACGGGAATATTTTAATTTATTTCTAATAAATCGTAAAAAATTTGTTTCAATTCTGACAAAAATTCCTATGTTTTTGGATCTGTTGAACCATAAAAGTTTTTGAAATAAATATTATCATTGGTCATTTATATTGTAAAATAATCTTACTGTTATTATTACTGAATATTTTGACTATTAATAACAATAAATATTTATGAGAAATACTTAGTTATCGCATAAGTCCAATGGAATTAAAAAGAATTTGAAACAATAATAAAAAAAACGCGTGTTTTCATTAATCGTGTTTTCAAACAATAGGTTGCGTTTACAAAGAAAAGTTATGGAAAGTTAAAAGGAGCAAAGGTTCGCGCTGTCCAGCTGTATTACGGTCGTCCAGAGAGACGCAGCCAACACTTTTTGCGAACCACGGAATGGACCATTAACGCAGACCATCTAAATAGTTTTCAACTAAAAGACTTAGTTCCTTGGTCCTTTTATAATATATCAGTCATAGCTTTCAATGACGATGGATTATATTCCCTCACAAGTTTTATTACGGTGAAAACTCCTGAAAGCAGTAAGTCATTATAATTGTTTTATTTTTTCCTTTTTGTTTGTTAAAGCGTTTGATATTTACAGCCAAACTAACAAAAAATAGTTACAGCTTTTACTAATAAAATGCCAAGTTTTTCATATTGATTAGAACATTACACCACCCTCATCGTCCTTCTGTTTGCTAAACTTTTTCTGTAACTGTTAAGTAGGTCGTTAATGTAAAATATTGAGAGTATTTGATTTAGGGCATAGGTCCTGTGTAGTCATTTTAGGCCTAAAGACATGTAATTTTCTTTAACTTTTTAAAATTTTCTGCAATGATAGAGCTCTATATATAGAGTATTTTGACTAATTTGTCAAAAATTAATTTTGCTTGTGACCCATGCCTTAAAAGAGGTCAAATATAGCTCAAATATGGTATTTTTTAGATTTTTCAACAATTTTGTTAAAAAATACATTTAATTTTTTTGCATGACAGCAATTTTGAAAATTGTATCAATTTTTAAATTTTTTTAAAATTTGATTTTTAAATTCAGTCTAAAAAGTTTTTGCTGATTCAGTAAAAAATGTTACTATGAAGTATTAATTATTATTGTCCCATGTTGATCATTTTGAAAACGACATGGGGTTAAAATTCTTAAACATAAAGTTTTATCCAGCATTTTTTCATTTTCCTTCAAAAATTTTACAAAGATGTTACTTAAGTTTTTATGATTTCTAGTAAATGTTTTATTCTGTTATTTTGACATTTTCGCCATTTAAGAAAACAATGTATTCGATCCAAGGGACAAAATATTTACGTTTTAATTAGGTTTACAAATCCCAATTAGTTTTAAATATTTTATGTTTGAAAATAATTTTTTTGGGCGTATTCTTAAAAAAGTTAAATTTAGTCCAAAAAATTTAATTCAATTTTCATTGATAGTTATCAATAAAAATTGAATTAAGTTAAAATTTGTAGGAGCTTGGCAATCATTTTTGTCCTTTTATTGATATCAGGCCATTTTATCAAATTTTTAAAATTTCCTCTAGAAAATATTGCAATTTTTCCATCCTGAATGGTTATAGCAAATAACTGCGAGTGTTTTTGGCATGTCTGTTTCACACTTTTTCTTTACAACTTTTTTTTTCTGATTTGAAGACTTGGTAGAGGCTCTGGTGCCTATGCCTAAAAGTGACTATTCTCATAAAAAGAGCGTTGTTATCATTGGTGGCCTGTATTAAATAAATTATGTAATGGAAAAATTCAACAAATCTGATTTGTTAAATAATTTACTGATGATTAAATTTCTATTCTGAATGTGTTTTTGAAGTGGTATGGATTTTATTATTCAGTAATTTGTGATTATAAAACAAAAAATATAGCATATTTAAATAATGCAAAATTGCAGCATATTTTATAGATGCTAATAAAGGGCCAATTTATTACGCTGTGTCAAGATATGTATACCACTTGTATATTAGAATATTATATTATTTTAGTGGACTATGTCCGAGTATTTTCTAAAATTTTCTCAGATGAGCTGTAAAAATAGGTTCTTTTACCAGGGGAATTATGCCTCAGCATATCAAGATCACAGTGCTAATTTTATTATCCTTTTCAGCAGTTTGAGAAGATAAAACAACAAATTTTCCTGCTGTATGGAGAAATATGACTTTTTGAATATTAGGACATTTTCTTAGATCTAGTTGACTATTTCATTGAGCTTTTTAAAAGTTTTTTTGATTTTACCCTTCTCCAGCTGAGGTCAAATTAATTTTTTGGTTTAGATTGATTTAGATTGGGGTAATTTACGTTTTGTTAAAAGGTTTTAGAATTTAGAAAAACATGACACTGTTCTGGTAAATTCTTCAAGAAAAAGGTTATTGCTTTTCATATGAACATGCTCATAAAGAATGAAGTTTTAGATAATATATGCTTCCAACTAAACCTAAATTATCTTAAGATGTATGAAGTTTAGCTTAGTCATCTTTAATTTATCTTTAATTTTTTAAATTTTATTCCAGGGCCAAGTGGAGCACCAGTTATAGGAGATTATTTCCAGACAAGTACAACAATTTCCTTTTCGATTTTACCTAATAAGGATAAGCTAGACAATGGGGAAATAATTGGCTATGAGTTCTATTATATGCCTGGTAATATAACGCAGTTTGTTGACACTGATGTTAACCTTGGTAAGCAGCAGTTTTTCCATATGCAAGATTTAAAACCAAACACTTTGTACCAAGTGCGTTGCCGTTCAAAAACAAAATTTGGGTTTGGTCCATTCAGTCATGTTTATACAGTAAAGACCGATGAAGACAAACCGAATGAGCCAACAGATATTAAAATAGTACAAAACTTAAACGAGAAAGATCTTATTTTGTCTTGGAATTCGCCATCGACTTCTAATGGAAATATAACTAAATATGAAATTCAACTGATCTTGCGCAATCGAACTCGCATCTTAAAAGAAGCTAAGTCAAGTTTTGAATACAATACAAACATTCGTATAAAGGATGTGTATCAAGTAGCAGTTCGAGCATATACTTCAAAGGGTTCAGGAAGTTGGAGCTTAGCGGTTCCTGTTGACCAAAAAAACAATCATATAAACAGTTTTGGAGGCGACAACAAAGCACTGATAGCAGCGTTTACCATTGCACTAATTGTTCTACTGGCATTGGTTATTTTTGGATTTTTCTTTTATAAAAGGTAATAGTGCTGATTAATTACCAAAAATAATGAAAGACAGAGATATCATATATATGCGATTTTTGCTAAAATCGTTTCTAGAAGTAATCCTTTTGTTTTTCTAATAATAAGGACTTCTGTGTACCAATCAGCATCTAATTACCTTTATTCAAAACTGCTTTATAAATTACTTTGAAACTTTCCGCTGAAGATGTACTGGATATACTGTCTGGAATTCTATTATCTGTAATTGTATTTTGTTATCTTGACAACTTTTAAGGACTGCAGTGTCTTATAATTTCACTTATTTTTTTTTTCAGTGCTGAGCTAGAATTTGCCCAAATATGGTTAGCTTAAAACAACATTTTTTGAAATTCTTAAATTCCTTTTTTTTTTTTTTGTTTCTTGTAATCCATCTGGTTAACAGCTAGTTATTAAATTTTATTTTGGTCAAAAATATTGTTTTTCAATTTTTCGCTCGGAAAATTTTTTAAAAGCAGGAGACCCCGGGTTCAAAAATTGTTTTTAGTCCAAATTTTTTATTTTTTTTTTTGAGCGATGTTTTGAGTTAAAAAATAACGTTCTAGAAAGTTTTTGCATCAGTGCTTTTTTAGAAAATGATATATGCATAGGACGTAAAAACATTTCAAATCTTATCCAAAAGCGACATTTAATATTTATTTCAAGAAACCTTTATTCCCTGTTTAGGGTTCCGTTATGGCGTCTGATTTAAGGTATTGATATAGGCAGGTTTTTTTTTTTTTTTTGAAAATTCTTGTTTTGCAATAATACTTATTGATTATTCTGAAACTTACCTATCTATTTTCTTTAACAAGAGATAGCTTAATTGATAAATACATATGTTTTAATCCATTTGTTCAAAAAAATATTAGTAAATTTTCTTCTATTGCTTACCTTATACTCTGGGTAATAATAACCTGACCTAATAACAAACTCATTTTCTCTTCTTGGTATTGCTCAGCTTCCGCTAATATTAAGGAGATAACATATAAGTTTATTTTTATCAAATTTAAGCCTGATTTTTTTCTATATATTATCTCATGGTAATTAAATAATTTATATAAATAATTAAATCTTTTTTATTTTGCAGACGGAATTCAGAACATGATCAAAGTTTCAGCAAGAATCCAACATTGACTCATCCTGTGTATGAAAACGACGAAGGCGATGGGTTATTGCTTCAAGAGAGGAAAACAAAAAATATTGCAGAAGTGACCAGTAAGCTATAATAGAAAATATTAAATTTTAATAAAAAAAAAAAAAGAACTTTAATCAAATACAAAATTTTTAAATTTTGAATTTGATTAAACTAGAATTTTTGACTTATTTTGTCTTTACTTCATTGTTCTTTGTTTCTAAAAAATTTGTTAAAAAAAATTATTAAATTGTTAAAATAAATATATGATATTTAAAGGAATATTAAAACAGATTAGGACCCACTTCTTAAAAGCTAAAATAAATGTGACCATATTTGCGAATAAGGGTGTATTGAAAACAACCCGTTGATGCACGCTAACCTCAATAGCAGCATTCTTTGTTGTTTTAAATAAGACGTTGCTATTTCAATTTCATTGCCTTTAAGTAACAACAGCTGTCAATGCTTAGCTAGTGTTTATCTTTATACTTATTGGAGTTGATGTATGATCAGTAAACATGCAGACGAAAAAACTTGAATATGTTTGATAATCAACTCTCTGGTATTGAAAATTGCTCTGGTGTTGAAAATCAAACACTTTTGCATTGAAGTGTCAAATAAGACGCTTATACAGCCATAAAACTTTGCTATAGCATTTTTTTTTTTTTTTTTTTAATAATGCCATTTGACTGTACTATATGAATCTGACTTGAAGATAAATAAATACAAACGTGAATAAACTTAATAAAAAAAGATAAAATAATTTAAGGCCATTTGTGGAATTTAGAATTTTTTTCAATCTGTGTGTGATATTTTTAAAATATTTTAAAAGAATGCTGGTCTGCTTTGATTGTTATAAAAAATTTTTTATCATCTTTTTGTGAAAAAAATCTAAATGCTAAATTTGTGGTGAGAAAAAAAAGATTATCAATAACTATTATGTTAATTTCCACATAATATTTATAATGAGCAATAATCAGATAAGCACACCCGTAAAATATAATCCCTTTAAAGCCACTATCATGGATTGTTATATTATTTATTGAATTATTTATTTATTAAATATTTTAAAATTTTGTGTATTCATATCAACTTCGTGAAATTTTGCGTATTCATATCAACTTTGTGAAATTTTTCGTATTCATATCAACTTTGTGAAATTTTTCGTATTCGTATCAACTTCTTGAAATTTTGCGTATTCATATCAACTTCTTGAAATTTTGTGTATTCATATCAACTTCGTGAAATTTTTTACACAAACAAACCTTTTTAAATAGGTTTCATAAGCGGTATTTTTTGATTTCGAATTTGATCTCAAATTGAGCTTACTTGATTTCATTACGAGCAGTTGAAAATTACTTAATGCACACATGTGCTTTGCTGGAAGTTGCATTTATCTTTAATTAATGTAATACTCAAAAATAAAATGTTTTTTTTGTATTTAATTTTAGAACTTTTTTAGTACTATTTTAAAACCTGCTAAGAAGTTAATGAATATATCTATGTATATTTTTTTGCTTACATTGGTGAAATTTTGTCATATATAAAAAAAATTTTTTTGTGTTGTGCAAATGTTATAATGGTCTCATTTGTATATCATTAGTTTCATTGGAATGCATACCACATAGATTTGTGACAGATGTTAAGTTCCTATAAAGCAGTAGCGCGGAAAGATTTGTTGATCACACCATTCAAACAAACTTTGGAATATATAATCCTTAGCCCAAGGTTTATTAAATTGATCAGACGCAGTGCATACAAACTACAAGTTTATCTTTCCTTTTTAGTTTTGCAAAACAGGAATAGAATTAATTGAAAACAAATGACTTGAAATATAAATTTCACAATGTGCTGCAGACTATTTTTTGCTACCACATTTTAAAAGACTGGAAATACCATAATGGTGTTGATTATTGAATGGTAAGTTTAAACCAACGAGCCCCAAACACTAGAGTTGAGAGTTTTTAGCAATTGTGGCCAATGCACTCTGATGCTTTAACCCAAGGGATTTTCTTGATTCATCAATTGTCTTGATCAAGTAAGTTTTTGAATTGAATTGAGCATGAAAAATTTTATTATTATAATTTAGTAATTATAATTAATTTTCTGAAAATGAAAAGATTATAAACGTTTTATAAATATTGGTAAATTTCTTTATAATTGTTTTTTTTTTTTTATCATGGTTCTTTAAACTTTCTTCTTATTGCTTTTGTTTTGTTTGCATCAGCAAATTAATATAATTTATAATATCTGGTCAGACACGATTATGATAATAGAAACCTTCTCCATGGAGATATTCGTTATTTAGTTAAATAAGTCAATCAGCATAGTAAAAATTGTTATTTTTTGATGAAAATTTTCTCAACCAAACGCAGGCTTAATATTAATACTTGTGCCTTCATTACACTGTTGATCACACACATACACACACACACATACACACACTGACATTAAAAGAGTTTTCAGTATAATATCATTGGAGATATGATTTTTGTCTAAAATTTAATCGTTGTAAAACAGAAAAAACGGTATTTTTTCAGAGGTTAGGCTAGCGTTAAAGGCCATATTATTTAAAAAAGCAGTTTTAAGATTATGATAATTTCCTCAAAAAAGCAAATGAAAAAAGTAATCTAAAAAAAAGTTTTAAGTATAGAGCTGACTTAAACCATGCAGACTGCTAACCTGTTAACAGGAAAGTGAGGTACCTCTTGCAGATTGTTTAAAATGCTTTAAAAAATCTAAAATAATTTTTTTAAATTTTTGGTTTTACCAATGAGAATAAGCTCAAGTAGACTTATTTTTTTCTGACAAATTATCAAAGATAGCAAAAAATCTGTCCTGTCAGAAACATGTTACATATTTTTGACTTTTTATAGCTTGAATAAAGATGATATGCTGTGAAAGGTAAGTCCGATGGGATCTTATAGGATGTTGTTTTTTTCGTTTTCATTGTGTAGTTCAATGGCTCCATGAAGCACAGCTTGAAGAATCAAAACAGATTTGTATAAAAATATGAAACTGAAGTTAGAATCTATATGTAGTCTTTCTTCTATCGCATTATCCATTACAATTATGAGTTTGATGACAGCACTATGGTTTAAAGGCCTGTATATACTAATAAGTTTACACTGGAATTTATTACTTGTTAAATGATTTATATCATATATATTTAATTTTTTCCTAACTGAGGTGTTTTTTTTTTTTAATCAAATGATGATAATTTGAATTTTTAGTTTAAACTACATCAAAATTGCGATATGGCTTTAGCAAAAGATAAAATTTTATTTGGATAAAGTTTGATTTCTTTTTCAATAAATAAATATAATTAATATAGTAGCATAATGTAATTACTAAATAAAGCTAACATTTTATCCTTTTTTTTGTTTCATTAAAAAAATATATATGTCAAAGCATTGTTTCATATTTACATTGGATTTCAAGAAAAACAAATTGTTTTCGGTTGTTCCATTTCTGGACATCAACAACATTCCAGAGAAATATTCAGCGAAGTCGCATCTGTACTAATTTAATATTTAAAAAATTATTTTATTATGCTGATTTTTTTTTTTTTTTTAATTTATAAAGAAGTATCATGATACAAACCCAAACAAGCTGTCTTGAATTACATGCCATACATCAACTAGGGGAAATTTTGTCAGACGTCTAAAATAAACTAAAAGCTTTGTTGATGTTCTTAAAGTTAGGCTTGCAGAATAAAACCTACCATTCATTAGGAGCTAAAAATTTATTGCTATCGTTGAAAGGAAAATATACCTCTTATAATTCTTTGATGTACAGGGATCATTTTTGATTTCTTTTCTTATTTAAAATATCTCTTTATTATAGTTTATTATAATATCTTGGGAGCTTTTATTTTGAGAAATTTTTTATTTTTTTGAGTAAGCTCTTCTGATGATTTTTGTGAAGTTAAATTTTTGTGAAACTGTAAAAAATCTGTTAAAGTAGTAAACATCTATTTTTACGAATATGAAGCCCTTTTATAGCTGCCGAGTTATAAACTATACCATTAGTACTAATTAATACAAGTCGATTGACTTGTATTAATTATCTTTTCTTTGTGGTCGATCAATAATTATGTCCGGGTATAAGCACCGTATTTTCATTCACTCACACTTTCTGTAACCCTCCTTTATTCTAAATGACAAGGCTTCCTTTTGCATTATGTCACATTCACTTTTCAAAATGAAAATATAAAAAATAGAAAGCAGTATCAAATATCCCAAATTGACTTCATTTACATGAAAGCGTTATAATAGCTGTAATAGGTTGCTGTAAATATCTGATATTTCACGGAAGCATTCATCAAATAAAAATCTAATTTGAACAATCTTTATTCTGTTGTTGTAGGGTAGAGTTTCTTCATATAAAAATATTTTGTAACGAGAATGATGACAAACATACATCATCTAATTTTGACAATGTTATGTGCTCAAAATCAAAAACCTGTTTATAAATTTTTTTTGTTTAAAACAAGATTCTTTTCTTATGAAATTGTCCTTACATAAAAAAAAAATTATACTTATGTTAAATTTTTGAAAGTTATGTTTTTATTCATTTTCAAAAAAAAAGAAATTTTTTTTTAATAAGTCGCTCCCTGCACAACCACTACTAGGCAAGGAGATAAAGAGGAGTTAAAACTCCACACTTATTGCACTGAAATACTACTCATTCGCTGAGTGGGCGATACCCCGATTTTAACCCATGATCTTGTAGTAGGAAATCAGATGATTTACCTGCTGAGCTATTTGGGTACAATTGTTATTAATAGCATTAGGAGACTTTGGAATATAATTATGCTGTCAAAATTTCCCAGTGGAAAAATACTTAAAGTCTGAGATGATATTGTAACTAAGATTAGGCTCTGCAAGCAGTGGAAAATAAGTTTTGTTTTAATTGATCTGCTTCAAGAAAATATTTGTTTCTTTAAAAGATCATTCGCTTATAAAAAAAAGGCAGTTTTCATAAAATAATTCTAGCATATCTATACATTTTTTCTTATAAGCACCTTAACATAGTTTATGGAAAAAAGTAAGCCTCACAGATAAATAAATTTTAAAAGACATTAACTTTCACAAATGAAGTTTTCTTCTTACATTTTGAGCAGATTCTTCAAGTCATTTTATAAAAGTATTTTTTTAAGTGCGCTCTATAAGCCACAGAGTAGTTTCCAAAGCTGTTTCACTTTTCACTTTTCCTCTTCTGGAGATTTCTAGTGAATTTTTAGTGTCTTTTATATTTTTATAAAATGTTAATCAAACTTTTAAGTTATTTATTTTTATCATTTAGGTGATTTCATTCTACAAACACTTTTTAAATCTAGTTTTGGATATACTCGTACATTTGATTATCTGAAAACACTGATTTCAATTTAACTGGCCCAGTTGTTAATGTAATAAGGAATTCTGGAAATAGTCATTGAATATACAAATATTTTGATGGCTGTGATCTCAAATTTAACAATTTAAACCCTCATGTCGACTTTTCAACGTTTCGTGCAAACATTACTTAGTTTTAACGTTTCACAGAAAAGCGCAAAGCAAGAGATAAGCATGTTTGAGTTATTCAAATACAGAAAAATTTATTTTATTTACTTTAAAAAGGTAAAAATCTTATTATTACAATATCTTCAAGTAATTTGTTAAAAAAATTTTTTTTTTCAATAGAAGCTCTGAATTTGAGAACACTAAAAAGAATCTCATAATATTTGATTATTTATAGTGTGAGCAAAACTCTACCCCCTTGGATGTTTTCTTTATTGATTTATTCACATAAGGGCTATTTATAATATGAGAAACAGTATTTAAAATATAATACCACACGTAGTTTAGTATCAGTAATGGCTTCATTTATAAACAACTTAAAGCAGAATATAAACTTTATATGCATATGCATATACACATATA
>JAUZNK010011804.1:0-23462 GCA_035046665.1 Euphysa ruthae
CTAAGTTTTTAAATTTACTAGTCTGTAACCACACTTTTGACCCCTACTAATAAAAAGTTTTTCTTTAATTTCATTTCTTATTCTCCACTTTTTTTCTTTTTTTCTAAGCCTTCTAAATTAACACGTCAAAATTTACAGAAAAAAAACAATAAAAAAAAAAAAACGAAATCGAAATAACATAAGCTAAGCTATCTTTAGACGGAAAAAAAATATCGAAAAAACCACCATCCAACTAAAATAATATAAGCTAAGCTACCTCTAGCTTTGCACTTAATCATTGGACTTCATCTCGAAGGCATAAAAATCTTCATCAAGTTTGTTGAAGTTGTTCGTTGAAGTGATTACATGTGTAATCACTAAAACTCTTTGCTGCTAGCAATGCGGACTACTTTCTGCCAGTCGGTAATGTAGCATTCTAGAAGTTATCGAAAACTATTATTTATCAAAAGCTCTGATTTATCGTTTGATTTCATTCAAATTAATATTTCTTAAGTTAGAATTCTAATCAAAGTTAAATAACATAAAAAGTTTGCATCGAACAGCTAATTCAAACGAAGTATACCATTAAAAATATTTAAAATTATTCCAATTTATCACTTTCTAAAAATTTCTGCTAACTCGATGATGTTTAAATATGTGGTTATATTCACATGAATAAGTAATAAGTTAAACAACAGTTTATCTGTTACAGGCATAAATGTTTTAAAAGTATTGGTAAACATTTATTTGAAGCTATGAAACAAACAAGTGCAGTAGTGTGCTGTTAAGGATTTTTATTTTGTAATTTATCACTAAATTGCTATATTATATTGTTGTATGCTATATTACAATGTATACAATGTTTAACATATTTATTTGATACGTTTGTTTGTTTTAAAATCATTAGAGAATAACTCGTTTATTTAAGACTGTTGAATCAATCGCACTCTTTGCAGGTAAGCTTGTTTTTTTAACAATCCAAGTTGTTATAAAATTTTCAGTTTACCCTATTCTACATTACAATTAAATTTGTCTCAACAAATACAGAATTTTTGGAGACTATAAATTTAGGATAAGTTACATGTTTTCATTTTCTGTGTCTTATTAACGACATATATTCGTTGAAATATGATTCTTTACTTTTCTATCGTATATAAGTAGATACCTTCAATCTAATAACATTTAAATACGTAACTTGAGCGTTAAAAAGTAAATAGTTACTGTCGTTAGAAGAACTTGAAAAAACAGGATTTCTTGTTCGTGGTAATCTAACGTTATTATGAGAATTTTTAGTTAAAACAACACTTATTACAAATTGTAAATTCAAAGTGGCTAAAATTCCATGCGTTCAAACACAAGTTGTCTAAAAAAATAGACAAGCAAACACAAGTGTTTTATTAAACATCGGATATGTAAGTTGTTAAGTTGTGCGCATCTTGAAAATGGATCTATTAATACGAAAATAGTAGCGCCATGAAGTGATTTCTATTATTTTTTGTTTAAAAAGTGTCGATACGTATTTAATAAAATATAGAAGCACAGTAAGGAAGTATTAATTTCATTTTTTTATTAATAACAAATGAGAAATAGTTTTCTTATTTAATGACTTCTACAAACAGCTTTTCAAATCTGGATGTGATTTTTAGTTGCATATTTAGAAGGTACAAGTTAATTGGTAATGGGTTTACACTGTTATGCCTAACATTTCTGATTGAGTTTATAATCGAATTTTTAAAATGAAATGAAGAAAACAGGGTGTATGCTCTGAAAATTTCAAAATTTGTCTGTAAGATCATAATCATAAAAAGAATATGTGAATCGCATGGATATCTTCTTGTAACCGATTTTCTCGAATGCAGTCCACCACGTGCACGGCTTTTTTAACAGTTTAAATCATGGACAAGTGGAATAAGCACTAGACCATTACGGTATTCAATTGTTACAGCTTCCTACAAATGTCATATTTTTCAATTTTTCTTCTTTTAGCTGTTTTTTACTGTTTATTTCGCATATAATAAATATCAAATGCTTTAGATGTGCAGTTATTTTTGTCATACAATTTGCAAGTCTAAGATTTATCACAGAGATCTGTGATATTCATAAATTTCCCTGATCGCAACATTATCCAACTTTCTCGACTTTAATCCATTAACTTTGTTAATAAATTTTTTCTAAATACATTGTTCTCTAATTCTGTTAGTCTTTTTACAACTTGACTTATAAGGTTTGCAGTCTTCCGGACAAACTTTTTCAAAACGTGCACATAGTTCTCAAAAGTGATGCTGAAATTTCATCAAGTGAAACAATGAATTTGCGACAATCGTCAAAAATATGTATTAAGCTATGCAAGTTTTAGCTAGCGAAGGTGTCCTCGTATACGATCTTTGCCTTTGAAACAAAATATTGCAGGAGTCCATGAGCGTAACGTAACAAAATGTCAGTGCGGTTTTCTTCATTTGAAACCAACATAATTCTCATTGAAACAGATAAAGAAAGGAAAATAACTTATGCTTCTTTGCTAATCACATTGCGTAAAATGATTATACCTGAATATAAAAGGAACTGACTGAATTCAGTGGCCTTCTAACGTTTAACTTCCCGAAATGGTCTTGGTTGTCTAGCAAAGTCACTTGGCATTTTCCCATTTAATTCAGTCATATTTTCGGACATAATAAATATTCGTTGAGCTGACAATTTACAGCAACGAGGTTCTTCTTTCAGATTTGACAACCAGCGACGAACTACGCCAAGACACACAAGATTATATAGTCGAAAACAAAATCACTAACACAATCTATACCACTTTCTATTAAAGGAGTATGTTTCAACTTGTGAATACTATGATATGACAACTGGTTAAAATTAATATCATTACTAAAGTTGATGAAAAACAATCTTTCCATTGTGTGTTCCTTTAACCACACCCCGTTCACAAGCATGATACCCACTGTGCCCTTTAATACAGTTTAGGAATGCGCGAGCAGCAGTATCACAGATAAATGCTCTAATGACCACAGTATAATCTTTCCCATCATAAGTGAAACCATCATCCCTTAATTGCTCATACTCAGCTAAGAATTTGTGAAGGAGCTCGTCAACTGAATCTGGTTTCTTATCACCACAGAACAGTGTTACAATAAATGGTCTAACCTTACCAAACCGAGCAACAATTGGCCACAATTGAACACCAGATGATTTAAATAAAAGAAGATAATCAATGTTCACTGGTAACTCAATACAGGTGTCAACTGACTTATCATCAATACGTCGTATAATACCTGATTTAATACCGAGGAGAATGTGTTTACCTCCACAGCGCGAATAGGAGCCGACTTTTTTTGAAGTTTTAAGAAGTAAACGTGCATACTTAAGCTGTTCCTTATGTCCAAGCTTTCGTAAAATTACCAAAAGGTTATTTATATTATCTCTGGAACATCTTGTTCTTGCTGCCCATGCAGCAAGTTTATTTTTTAGAACTCCGTCTTGCTCATCACGAGACATCTACATCAAGGTTACTTGATGTTTTCATCATCGAGAGAACGTCATACAAGAACTGGGATTTAAAGTCGATATAATAATGACAGGTATACATTCATCAGAACTACCTTGCAGTGCAGTATTAATAGCAGTGTTTCTTTTTCTAAGCACTCTCATGTAATGGATAGAATTCATCATCGAGGCGCAAAACACTAAAATGAAGTCATTTGTATTTAAAAATTATTCATACCAAAATTATCAAACTAAGCCAATACCAACTAGCCTTCCTAAACATTTTAATTTAGGAAAGCAGACAAAAACTAACACTGTTTAATAATATGATGATGAAAACCTATTTTTTAAATCTCAAATTAAAAATTTCAATTTGTAATTATGTCAGGCAAGCGGAATTTTGGCTAAAATTAATCACTATCTTAATCAAAAATCTTTGTCATGTCTATATGATGCAATATTTCCGTCGATTCTACGCTATGCTTGTCAAGTTTGGGGTTGATCTAGAAGTACTTCTCTTTCCAAGTTAACTTCTCTACAAAATCAATCCATGAGAATAATTCATAATCTCATCTTGCAAAATTCTTTATTTTACTAGCAAAGTTATCAAAATTCATTATTTAGCAAAATATTTAAACTGGGTATTTACATAGGAGCAACAACACTCGCTGTTACCATCTGTGTTTAAAGAATATTTTGTAAATCGAACTTATTGTGGTCATAATTTGAGATCAGTGACAAATATGTAACATATTATATTTATATTTTCTTCTTCTTCTTCTTTTTGTTGTTGTATGTATGTATTAAAAGAAAAAAGAAAACAAATGTAGCTAATATTTTCAAGCGTTTTTTTTTAAATATCGACTTGACTTTATAACAATAAGTTTTTTTCATAAACGATTATTTTTTGGAAATCACATGATTTAGTCTTTCATTTTATATCCAATGCTTTGAGCTATTGATTTAAAAAAGACTTGCCATCGGTATTATTACTATTGTAATTATTTTATTTAGGAAGGTATTAAAGCACAAAATATATTTGATTTTGATTTTAAATGCACATATGTATATTAACTATATAAAATCTATCTAATTTTAGGCAAAAAACTAAAATGAGACTATAAGTATAGAAACCCCTAGCTGGGTATCATAAATATAAAATGATCGTAATAATAAACATGATTGAAAGGAATAAAATTAAGAAGGCATAAACAAAAACTTACCAATGAAATATAACAGAGAGTTTTCAACTTGAATTACTCAACAAGGTTGAATCACTTTCAAATTATATAAGAGGTTTTAAAGTTTTGTATAACACTTATGGGAAATTAAACTAACATGCATGCAAACTAAACAACGGTAAATGATATTTATGATAGTCTGAAACAAAACCATCAATTACTAACAGTCTCTTAAAGGAAGATACATCATCATATTTACTAAACTTAATGCCCTTTCATGAATTCTGTTTATGTTGTTGTTCAGGCTCCTGTCATGAAACACCCATACTAATGGAAAATACGCAAATTGTGATTCTGTGGATGTTATCTTTTGAAGAACTTCCTTCCTGCCTTTTTACAGATATTTGAAACATGGTAATTAACCGAAATTTGCATCTATGTCTATGCCTAACAAATTCTGATTTCCACTTTGCCGTAATTAAGAATTCCCTAAGAAAAACCAATGCTTTTGATAATTAAGTCTAGATATCAATAGGCGACATTTATTTTGATTCAATTTCATATGGTTTTCTGGAACCACTAAACAACAACGGTTTAATATTGAGCCTTGCGGTACTCCGAACAGCAATTAATGTCAAGAACTAAATTCATTGTTTATTTTAGTTATCTGTTATCTAAGTAGCTTATTTTTAATCTTAATGCAGCTTTTTTAAAGCCGTCCGTATACGTGTAAATTTGCTATTGACAACTTATTATTGTATCAAACACTTTTGAAAGGTCGTTTAGTACTGCCTCGTCCATTCTTGTTTAAAAAGGCTTTCCATTTCTCAATCATTGTAGTTAAAGCATTTTGGTTGTTATATCCTTTTCTATATCCGCATAGATAGATAAGGTGATAAAAATTTATCAAAATAAAAATATATCTATCTGTTTTTGTAAAATTCTTTCAACAATTTTAAATGATACTCCTGGAAGAACACCTAATGGTCGATAGTTTTTAGCACTAGTTTTTGACACTAGTTTTGAGCGATGTCTGTTATCTTTAGTTCATCAGGAAAACATGGTTTTACTATAGAAGTATTTACTAAGTAACACAAAACAGGAGAGCATGCTTTAATAGAATCTAGGATTTTAGGTGCTTTATTTTTTAATGTGTTTGCTTTTTAATGTTTAGAGTTTATAGCTCATATTCTAGATCCCCTAACTCAATTTCTGAAAATAACAAAACACTATCAGCTGAAATTAGTTCCCTGATTTTAAATATATTGGGATTTATTATGAGACAATTGCCATTTACCCTTTCTATAGGATGACTTATAAAATTCCGATAAGTGCAAACTCAACATGGAGAATGATAAAGAATCCACGGTACGATTTAGGGTAAGGTTAAAAAACTTTCCTAAATCATTAACGCGGCTTGCTGATAAGAATGATAAAGTTGAAAGGATGCTTATGTCATAACAACATGTAAATCTATTCATCTAATCTTATTATGCATATACGAAACGAGATATAAAGAATGATAAAGATTATGATGGGATAAAGATTATAAACTTTTTTAACCATCTGACTTAAAAAATCAAAAATTTTTGGTAAAGTAGGTGTATTTTTTATTGCCTATTGTATTCATTTAAAGAATGTGTGCCCTGTTCATGGTTTTATATATTTCATCTAATTCTATTAATTTTTGGCTAGAAAAAGTATATATAGCTTATAATGTTAAGATATTGGATAATTTACATTAAATTAAATGCAAATCTATTGTTTTGCATTTACATGTTTGTACAGGGGTGGGTTCGAGAATAATTTTCACTCTAATGTTATTAGTATAACCAATAATCAATGAAACCAGTGAACGGCATAGTGTTAAGGCTCATTTAAGACTTTTATGATGCTTATGGTTTAAAAGGTATGTTCAGTAAAAAAATTCAGCACGGTTTAGATTTTTGCCTGTAATTTTAGGTATAGCAGTGCAAAGTTTTTAGACTTTAATGCCATAAACTCTCAATATTTTTACCACAATTACATTAGTTATGTATGAGAATAATTTTTTTTATACCCTTAAGTTTTATACTGTAAGGGTTATTTATTTATTTAGGCTTCGCGAAAGTTTAAATGATGTTTATAGGAATGTCTGCTTTGTTTCAATGCAGAACATTCAGACTTGATATGCAACTTGGGCTAATTGATTTTTAGCGCATTTCATCATGACGCAAATTCGCAATGGAAGTTATAAAAATAAGTTATTGTTTAACTTGTCAAACAACATATTATTACGTCATTGACACTTAATAGCTTGTTCTGTAGGAAATAATCTACGCAGATATATTTTTCTTAAATAACATAATAACAAGTTTGACTTTTACTTTTTGTTACGAAATCCCTAAATTTCTTGACAAAGTTTTGTTATTTTTGTTACAGGGGCTTATTCGCCATGAAAAGATGGTTAGCAATACAATTTTTCATTTTCGTTTCATCAGGTATGTATATTATTTAAAACTAATTAAGCATGCAAAGATACGCAATGATCATTAGATTTTGTTTTCTGTTGATGTTTTGTTTAGTACATAAATTTATACAAAAAACTCACAAAAAATAAGTAAAACAAAAACACGTTGTAACAACATTTAGGTAACCGCTACTGTTATACCGTAAAAAAAGGAAATATAGGAAACTTGAAGATATCACCTAACAAAGATACAAAATAAAGTTGATAGAATCTTTAGAAAAAAAGACACATCAAACTTTAAAGAGTTCTTTGGATAGATTATTGTTGATTTAAAGGTTAAAGAATTTCCTACATTTGAAAATTTGTGTCTATTCCTATATAGTTAGACAAAAATTTTTGCCTATCCCTACATAGTAAGACCACAATTTGTGTCTATCCCTACATAGTATGACAAAAATTTTTGCCTATCCCTATATAGTTAGACAACAAGTTGTGTCTATCCCTATATAATTAGACAAAAATTTTTGCCTATCCCTACATAGTAAGACAACAGTTTGTGTCTATCCCTACATAATAAGACAAAAATTTTTGCCTATCCCTATATAGTAAAACAACAAGTTGTGTCTATCCCTATATAATAAGACAAAAATTTGTGTCTATCCCTATATAATTAGACAAAAATTTGTGTCTATCCCTATATGGTTAATAAGACAAAAATTTATGTCTATTCTTATATAATAAGACGAAAATTCGTGTCTAACCCTATATAATAAGACACAAATTTATTTCTATCCAACAAAATCTTATTTGGTTTTTCAAACAACATAAAATGTTGGTTTCAATCTGAGGTTTGTAAATGCAACTGCATCACCCGTTCAATGTATAATTTTATAGAATGATCAAAATTTTTTTCTTAAATATAATCTTATTTTAATTAAATTCTTACATTAAAAATTTTAATGCTGATTCTTTTAATTCATTAATCAAAACATTTCATTCATTTATACAAAAAGGAAAGTACGAACATCTTAGGCAATCAAGGTAAAAATTGAATTTTATAATCGCGTTGTTTCTGTTAGGTAAAAAAGACACACAGATAAAATAACATCAGTTTTTATCTCACTAGAAGAATAACTCAAATTGCTTCAGGTTAATTGGTTAGCGGAACTAAAATAAAATTTAATTAGATAGGGACACTCAGGAAATGTAATAAAAGATACACTTACAAAACTGTTTCAACGCAACTTTCACGAAAAAAAGTAATATATAACCACGTATAATCCAGATCCCTCTTATAGTTATTTAAACGATTGCACTTATTCAATTTTAATGATCCTATCCTATAATCCTATCATGTAAAGTTATATGTAGCATTGTCATTGACCATAACACCTGAAACCTTGAGTGTTAGGTTTTAAACAAAATCTTACATAAAAAGGTTGCTTAATTTGGCGATTATTAACAAAACAACACTTTAATTACTAAGTTGAAATTATGTATGTGATGTTTTCATCACATTTTAAAAGTAATTCTTAACAGCAAGCACTACAAAATTTCAATTCTTCAATATAGATAACAAATTTAACTCAACTGAAACTTTGATAGACAGCCATGATATTCAAAATATAATAAACTATTAATACAATTAATATAATATATAATTAATATAGTATAATTAATTAAAATATTATATGATTAAACTTTTGGGTGTAACTGTCCGAATTCAATTTTGCTACATTTAAAACTATTACGTAAAAAATGAAGTATTAAAAAAACAGAAATACATTAGTTAAATGGGCGACTTTTACATAAAAAAAGCTCACAATATTAAGCTTATTATAATAATCAACATCGTGGGCACCGCTGTCGTCGTCTTCGTGGCTCCTGTAGTTAGTTTTTTTTTTTTTTGCTTTAACCTTCACAATCAGCACTGTTACTGATAAAACAACATTTTCATGTTTTTATGCGACATGTTTTGCGAATACATTTGCAAAGAATTAGGAAACATTTTATCAAATTTTGATTTAATTGAGGAGATTTATATTCTCTAAGCTCTTTGAAACGTAATAAATTTTAAAGAGGTCTTAAGTTGGAAGAATCTTAATGCCTCATTTTAACACTTGTATTAGTCGAGGATGTCTTTTTAATTTATCACATAAATAATACATTGGCAAATAGCATGTTGAAGAGCTACATATTTATAGCATTAAAAATCTTAAATTGCGTTGTGATGATATGTATTTAAATGTTTTTATATATTTTAGGTTTTGTAATCGCTTATTGGTATTATCTTAAAACCAATCTCGCTCTGAATACTGCATTAAAGCTTACTCAAAAAGGTACTTCAAACTCTATCATAGTTACTAATTTGGCAGTTTCGGAGAAGCCCGTTACCATTCCGAATTTTCGTCAACATTTAAAAAAAAAATACGCAGAAGTTGCCAAAATCAAAAACAATTTAAATGAAATAACTGACTTTGAAAAATGTGCAGGAGATATTTCGCCCAATTGGAAACAGTTTAATGGTGTATGGATAAATTTGCACCCAACATCAATGGATATTCATATAAGTGGAAGGTTATCAAAGGGAGAGGATTGGGAAAACGATAAGTTCAAGTTTTTATCAGAGCATATAACATCCTCAAAAATATTTGTAGACGTTGGTGCAAATATTGGAGTTTTCACTTTACAAGCACTCCACAAAGGATATAATGTTATCGCTGTGGAAGCGTTTAGCGCACACATCCAAAGGTTATGCTCTAGTATTATAAGAAATAATTTCGCGAATATTAAATTGTATCATAATGCAGTTTGGGATAATAATGAAGGAACTTTAGGATTCCAGTCGCCACCAGACAACATAGGTGGCACAAAAGTAATAGCATCATCCTCTGGTAAACAAGTATCTAAAATTCTAATAGGTGATATAGTAACACATCTGGATGAATATGTCATGAAAATTGACATTGAGGCTGCAGAATGTAGGGCATTACGTTCAGCTGAATTTTGGAATAATCCACCAGTCGCTCTTTGCATGGAATGGGGAGACTTGAAGCGAAATACTAATTTATGTCCTAAATTTATGTATAGTGAGTTAGTAGAAAACGTTACCCACGTTTATGGACAAAATCTGCGTTATTGGAAAGGTTGGGATGCACCTAATCTTCTAATACAGCGGCGGAGGCGTTTTAATGTCCATTAGAAATTATTTTACTTCTGGATATTACTTACAACATTTGTGATGCTTATAACTGAATGAATTCGAGCCGATTTAATCGTTCCCTATCAATTAACTTATTGGCTTAAAAAAGGGCCAATTAAAATAAGAATATTAATATTTTACAGTTTTAATGTTCTCTTTGCATTTTAAATCCTAAATGCTAGTACAAACAGTACTATAAACAGTACTATAATAACTCTAAAGTCACAAAAATTAATTTTTACCATGTAGTTTTTTTTTTTCGCTTTAGATGCGATAGTGCGATTCTTTTTTCTACCATCCCTTTATATGCGAAGATGGATTTCTTATAATGTCAATTATTTAAAGGTTCATATATCTTTAGATAAAATCATGATATGTGCACGGAAAGTTAAAAATAAATATACCACAATCACTCACCGGCTTTTAAACCAAAAACGCGCGTTCGAGTTCTCACATAACACAAAAGTATCTTTTAAAATGCTGTCATCTCTGCTTTACTCGCATTCTCCTTCTCCTGGTTATCATTATTTAGCCATGCATGTTATCAATTTTTGATGGTACCTTGTCTCCTTTTAACCATTTTACTTTGAGGAAACTGACTTACTACTAGCCAGTCGTAAGCAAGCAGCGTAAAATAATGCATTACTATTTTACATATTTTACTCAAATTTTTGTTATACAGTTATGTTCTACTATTGTTGTACTAAATCTTACCATAGAGATGAAAACTGATCAGCTTTTCAGGATAAAAAAATATATATATATGTATATATTAAACGAAAAGATTTTAATAAAAACTCAAATTAGATGTTCATGAAAATAATGAAATTGGAATAAAATAAAATTCACAATAAAACTACAGTGCAGGGTTTACGAGCAAATCAATAACACACACATAGTCGGAGGAATTTGGGTAAAAAAATTAGAAGAAATCTAAAAAAAAAATGTATGAAGCTGAAACTTTCAGTGAGTGTTCGTTAATGTGTCATAACAAATCAAGTCCTATTTTGGGCCTAAACGATAATTTACCCCAAATTTTGGTAAAATATTCAACATTTTTAGATATGGTCATAAGAAATATTCCTTTATTTGCATTTTTATGCTAATTGGCTGTTACACAACCTCATAGCTGTCTGCCTGGCCACCAAGTGGATAAGGCGATTGTCTCCGGATCCTAGAGCTGTGGGTTATAACTTACCTCGGAACCAATGATTTTTTTTATCATGAGCTCAAATGGCAGCTTTAAGTACACTAAAACCAAAGCGATAAGCAGTACTGTAATAAACTATTTGTTCTTCCCACGTTAAAATTACAAATATGATAATTCTTTCCTTTCAAAATGTCAAGATTAACTGGGAATGAGTTATTGGTCCCGAAACGCCCCAGATTTGTACCCCAATTTGTGATAAAAAATTTTTTTCAAATACTTTCACGAGTCGTTTAGCATAATCCAGGCTATGTCACTAAAAAATATAGATTTTTTTGATTTTGAATTTTCAATCAGGATAAATTTTCAAGATAAGCTTATGCATAAATAAATTTATTTCATCATGTACAGAATTTTTTTCTAAATTTTCTATGTTTTTAGATTACACTTCTATTAATATTAAAATGATCACTTAAACAGACTTTTACGTGATGAAGTATAAGAGTTAGTATAGCAGTTTACTTGAATAAAGTAGAAGAATGCGAATATATTTGTTTTGACCATCAAGAACGTTTTGGTGCTCTCAAGAAAAATGTCACGAACTGCTATTGAAACAGAATGCGACCCCTTATCTAATGACTAATCTGAGGAACCAAAAAAATGCCGGACCATACCATAACATGAAAATCATTTTAATAGTATAAATACCGATATAAAAAAAAAAAATTCTTTGCATCCAACTAGTACGAAAAAAAATACAGTTATAGCACCGACAAATCATTCATTGAGCAGTGAATACCAAATTAGTAGTACTAGTAGCAGGAATCAAGGGTCTGTGAATTAAATAATAAAAGGAGAAAGAAGTACAAATTTGTTTTTGGTAGTGCATCTCATAATATTACTAAAGAAAAAATGAGAAAGAGACATAATGATATAATAAAGAAAAAATCAGAAAGAGACATAATGAATAGTCTGATGAAGAAAAGAAAGAAATACTTACTGGTGTCACATAAAAGATTGTTAAAGCCAGTTTTAGATTATTTAAACTTAGAATTTAATCCAAGCAATTGTAATTTTCTTGTTGAAACAAGAGAAGATTACAAGGAAATTGTGTAATCAATTACTTTGATACTTTCTAGTTTAAATATATCACCTAACGACTATTACAATTCCTTAAAACATCTGAGGATGATAATGATTTAAAAATTCATCTTAAACGTGCACCTTACTCTTGTTTTGTAAAACATTATTTTAAGGATAGGTTACTTGCTTGGGAAGCCAATATTGATATTCAACCTGTATTTAATGAATATAAAACAGCTTCATACATGTGTGGTTATATATAAAAATCAGAAGATGCTTCTACCTAAGCTATGAGTGAGTCAGGCCTTAAAGGAATCCATTGAGTCGAAGTCAAATAATTATGAACAAATGAGGTCAATTTCTTATGCTTATTCTACAAATCGTGAGTGTTCTGTCTAAGAAGCTGTTTGCCAGAATCACGGTTAAGAAAACTTTGGCCTGGTGTTGTATTTGCTAATAGCAACGTCCCTGAGAAACGATTTAAAATGATACTAGGTGAGAAAAATATAAAAGACTTACCAGATGACAGTAATGAAATATATTAGCATAATATGTTTGATCGATACATAGATCGTCCAAGCTGTTGACCCAGCGTTAAAAATATACGTTGAGTCATTACTATTAGTAACTAATTGAACATTGCCTTCCAGCAGTGTCACCAAATCTTCTATCAGACTGACTGAATGTAAGATCCCTGGACAAATCTTATTATTTTATAGAGTTGCATCTATTATAATAATAGTAAAACTAAAAAGTTTGTCATACTTGATAAAATATATAAATACACCGGAAATTCTTATAAAAAAAGACACAGATTAGTAAACTGTTGTATGATTTTAAATAAAATCGATACGTCTGAGAAAAATAAACTGTAAATTGTAGTTATTAGTTAGCTAGGTAGATAGCCAGCTAACTAACTTGTTACACATAAAATATAAGCAAAATTTAGATATAATAAAACAATGTGGAAATGTCTTTAAATTAAATTTAAATATATTGGAAATCATAAAAAATCGTAAAAGTGTAGCTATGCCTATGGACAGAAAAATAACTTTTGAAAAAAATTGATGAGTAGCTAATGTTCTTCGAGCTGAAGTAGTGACTTGAACTATAAATTATGTATTTTAACCTTTATTTACAAGAGAGAATCTGACTCCGAATATTTATATCTCATATATTTATCAGTTTTTACTAACAGTGTTGGTTTCTCCAGGATATATATTTGTTACAAGTGTATCAACTGCAAAATAGCTAGTAACTAGTTAAAATGCTTTTAGGAAATGGCTGCTTAAATCTCATCCGAATAAAGTAGAAACTCCTTACCCAACTGCGTTGTATGTACTTAAAGATGATGGGAATACGTTCATGAAGTTCAATGATAAAACTATAAAAAATTTTTATTTAGAGTTTGGAATTGTTTCAATCGTAATAATATTATCATAGGATTTCAATCGAGTTAAGGCATTTGCATTCACTGTAGTTTTAGGTAAAATAAAGATTAATACAGATTACTTCTATTCTCACAACAAAAAAATGTATTAAAATATTAGCATATAATTTGTAGGTATGTTATGGTTTGTTCGTCGGTGTTTTTTATTTTTACTTTTTTTGGTACAACCAACATACTCTTTGAAATCCAATTGGACTTAGTTGGAGTTCAACAGGTGGAAGTTTTATGTGTGGGAGTTTACCAGGTAAGAATTAAACATTGTTACTATTTTAGGCATTATTCTAAAGATTAATTGATTTATATGGAGAGTTGTATTGATTGTGCAATTGACGAAAACAGCAGATTGCTGATGTCACCTAGTTGTTCCTACCAGAAAGGTGTAATAAAGATGAATAGAAACAACAACTTATAGCTGTTTATATTTTTGGCTGTATATTGTACATTTTCGCGATGAAACTTAAATTTAATATCAGAAAATTTTACAAAGAAAAAAAAAATCTGAAAAAGTATGAAAATGTATTACGAGAAAAAATTCCGTTCAAAATATTCAGCATAGCTGCCAATAAAAATAATACTTTTCAGCGATATTATAAAAAAATTTTTGAAATTTTCAAATAAACTTCTCAAATTAACAATTAATTTTTAACGAAGAAACACCTCTTACTTCTAAACATTATAGACTTGAAAGGAATCGCAGCTTTTAATAAAATTGATGTCTCGAATATTGTTGAAAAAGAAGAAATTGCGAAAACCAACAGTGTACAGATTATTCTTTCAATTTTATGAAAAGCTATAAAATTCATTTTTAAGTATGGTTATTCAACTTTCGTACAAATTCCGGTAAACCTGAAAATTAATCAATCTTTACGCCGTTTCAAAACAACGGAACTTTTTCTATAATATATAAAGTATATTTATAAAGTATAAGTATTTATAAGTATAAGGTATATGATCAGAAATAGAAAATTCAGCTAGTGGAAAGTGGCCTTCCACAAATAAACCTAATGTTAATTGCCTGCAGCTACAATGATAATCTGGGAATAATAAGTAAGGTTCATAAGTAATGCAGCCCAATGTAAAATCTCAGCACCTGTCATAAATTTTACACTTTCATACTTATAAAAACCAATATTATTGACCAATGTTTGTAAATATGAACGAGTAAACGAAGAGTGTGTTATTATTTCGTTATCAAGCTTGAACAACAATAAGGTTAAAGAACAAAAGATGCTGATGATGATGATGTATCAAAAGAAAATGAAAAAAAATGACAAAACCACAAAAAAGTTGAAAACGCTCAGAGAAGAAGGTTTCCTGCAAATTTGTGGCAAGACTGAAACTTAAATCGGGTCTGTCAATTGCCAATTGATATCGATGGTCTTAAAATTTACGAATTAAAGTTTGATCCAATTTAAAATGAGGAGTAGTAAAGATGAAAGACCCTGGAATACATGGATTACCTCTAACCGTAAAAGCTTTAAGAGTTAGCATAATATCATAAATGATATCGCTATTTCCATAGATAGCATATTTCACTTTTCTTAATTTATCTTTATTGTAATCTAAATAAAAAGCAAGTACCAAGTATTTAATGAAGAAAGATGGTAAACATTTCATAATTTGATTAGAAAACGTTCACTGATGAGAGAGAGAGAGAGAGAAAAAAAATTTTTTTTGATCAACGTTTTAACAATTTGGTATTACACCATATTCGAAAGACTCTTTTTAATATGTCAAAAATTTTATTTAGATAATACCTATGGGTCTTTCTTGTTAAAATAAACGAGCTTGTTTCGAGTGTTATTGCGAAACACAAGGTCATAAAGATAAGCAAAAAGTAGATTTAAAACATTACCGACCATAAATTTTTCTATATTAATCCACTTGTATGTTGTTTTAAGTAATAATTTTTCATACAACAAAGCCACTTAGATATAATAAAGATTAAAGTAATTGATCTTGTTCAGAAATTTGAAAATTACCTGTTTCAGGCTACTATGCATCTTTAGATTTTCTCCAATATCGTTTTTTCTAAACAAGTTCATAGACCCAAATCGCCACTAGAAGTCAATTGTGGTTATGGGATAACCATACCAAATTTGGTGTATATACGACATGTATAGCTCTGACTAAAATAAGTAAAACCGAAAGAGGACTGGAACTAGTGTTCAGCATAATATTTTTGAATTTTTTTCATTTCATTTTAATTTATTTTTGAAGTAAACTACTAGAATATACATGTTTGTGCAAATAAATTGCGGAATAAATAATTATTGGCATAAATATTTATAAAGATAATTTTTCTGATTCATTCGAATATCGTGTGTTGACCCATTTTAACCATATAAAGTCAAAACCATACTTTTTTTATGTAATGTGACAGGTAAAATAAAAGCAAAGAGTATCAAATCTTTCAAATGAAAGTTTTTAGACAAACTTTCTATAAAGGCTATGGTACTAACTATAACACGAGTTTGACTCATAAATAGTTTGCTCGATAGGCAATTAAGCCCAATAATATCAATCCAAGAATCCACTATTTAAAATGTAAATTTTTTAATAAATTTTAATTAATTTAACAATGATTCCTTTGGTATTAATCCGCTGTAAATCACATCGGCAAATAAAACCATTATTTTCCTTATTATATTAATTAATTATATTATATTAATTTATATCGATAATGTGTTTTTCTATTTAAGTTGTCATGTTTGTAAGGCCAGAACCACATCACCGTTTGAAAAAGAAAAATTACAGGAGAAGTTTAAACACAATTAAAAAACTACTCCCAAGTCAAGCAACTGACATGCTTTGAAGCAGTAGCAGACTTAAGAAATCGTAAGAAATGTTTTTTTATGTGCCGTCTCAATAATTGTAAAATGAATAGTGATAATTCATTTGTTTCTAAAACAAGTTCAGTGAAACTAAACCTCGCAATGCAGATGAATAGACTCAGTATTGGACCTCTTTCAAGTGAGTATAGTTACTTTGATGGAGCTTTTAGACGTTTTCCTGGTTTCGTTATATTAGGTTGCCATGTTTATTTTACATTGTTGAACAGAATGTTTTTACTATAGAGGCTCTAAACGTGTCTACAGAGACAATAGCCATATGCTGGGAGTTGTTCAATGTAGTTCTTCGGGAATATTCTGCTTGTGAAACTGAGAAATTTTATCCCACTGGTTGGGTATAAGATGGACCCGGCGTACTATAGGAAGGAATAAGAAATGTTTTTGACGAAAAATCCGTTAAAACAAAACTGTTTCATAGAATTCCATTTCAGACAATCTATCAAAAGACAATCAAAATACCTACGCAACAGTGAAGATATAGAACAATTTAAGAAATTGGCATCGTCGATGGTTACAGCGATAACGGAAAACCAGGACGATAATTTCATTGACGGTATTGAAGGTTTCATAAATATGGATTTGGAATGTAGAACTTATTTGCGTACTTGGTTGTCATGCTGGGATATTCGAAGAAGTTATTTCCCGAGAACGTATCAGTGTTCATCTACACCAACAACAAACCTGTCTGAAGTATCATTCTAGATAAGCAATGCTACTATCCAGACGCATTAAATTATTTGGGGAAGGAGTTCCATATGAGGGAACTGTACCAACGTATTATAAACGTAAAGAAAAGGATTTTTGTACACAAAAGAAGAGAGCAAGAGAATACGCAGATGACTTCTTAAACAATTATACAACAGATAATAAAACATGAAATATTATTCCAAGTGCTTTCACCAACCTAATAGAAAAAATAAAAATAAAAGAAAAAATAATACAGATCGGAGAGGTGGCAACTTCTCCGTCTGCCTTGAAGAAGCAACCTGCAGCAAAAGCTTTACGATAAACCTAGAAAAGGCCAAACAGAAAAGAGCACGATAATTTCAACTTGGTCAACAAAAATAGGTGCATTCTCGACAGATGTAGACGTCTCGTTATACAGCGAAGAATATTTAATGCAAATTTCAGAAAAACCAAGTTGTTCTTGTCCTTTTTCTAAAATAGGAAAATAATGTACCTTGTAAGCATGTTATTTGGGTTTTAATTAAAGTCTTTGGAATAACAGACGGAGACAGCATTTTGCAACAAGTTTCCCTAACAGAATCTGAACTTCTGACAATGAATAATAATATATCAAATACACAATCTTCCAGTTCTTTGAGTACAAATAACGATAATTATTCTCCAAAACCTATTACTAACTTACTAACATGCAAGGACAACCCAAAATAGTCTGAAAGACCCTGGTGTCCATTTAACAGCTGTTGAGTTTTGAGCAATATTTGAAGGAAACCCTTTATGTAAGTTCTTCCCAAGATTGGATCATTTCAAAACCTCATATAATAAGAGATGCAAAATCATGCAAAAGCACGTACCAATCGGCAATATCTGTATCAACGTTGAGGCATTGTATATACCTTTAAAACAACAGTTTTCATTTAAACGAAACTATTACTTTTGTTGCTTAAAAAATGTGTCGAAAAGGCACCAATATGCAGCAAACTATGCAAACCATCTCGATTTAGGCACGCTGATCAGCATAACCTAACAATTGAAGAAATAGGTTTAATAAAATCAAGGAGTTTTCTTCTCGAACAATAAGTGTCAGCTACAAAAAAGGTTAATGCAATCAAAACATTTCTCTTTTAATTTCTTTCAAATTCTATGTTTACTTTTGTGTTAATCAAGTGTATGGGCTTTATATATTTTGTGGAAAAAACTACCGAGATAAAAATTAGAAACGTTTTATCTGCTACTAACTGAGACTTTGTCATAATAACAATAAAATACGTTAACTTTTTTTGATATACTTACATTATTGAAGCGAATAATTCGAAGAAATATTTGATGGACTAAATTGAGCGAATAACTCGGTTGCTTGTTGTTGTACTGAGCTATACGCTCATGAAAAACGTGGATAACTCCAACATCGGGTAACTCGATGTTCAGTTTTCTACTGAATGGTCTAACAAGAACAGGTTAGTATAATTTTGAAATTTTTTTATGATAACATGCGCTTTTTATTGAAAAGAAGATATCCTTTGAGAAAAAACGTTCTAAATATGACTCGATTGGTGTTGTGCTGGTAATCAAAAAAGCTGAATTTTTCATTTGTTGAAATTTTGAGGCAATATGCAGTTAAATATAGGTTAAGAACAAAAATGAACCATCAGAGGATGCAATTTTTGAAATTAATTTTGTACAATGGTATGCATTTCGTGGATACTTCTTAACTATCTTTTGAGAATGCTCCGATAGAAAAATATATTTATATTTATTAAAGATGTACTCGCTGAAGTATTTTTGATGGAAATTTACCCTCCAGAAAATGTTTATAAAAATTGGATGCAGCCTTTCAAAATGGAAATATCTACATAATAGGAATATAAATCATCAACACTCAACGTATCGAAAAGAAATAAAGCTATTTGTTATTTTGTTTGGTCGCACCAACTCATTTTGTAAACCAAGAAATTATATTTAATCATATTAAGTAAGTAATCATATTTATTCATTACATAAATCAAGGAAAAAAATATATAGTCTAAATTTTAATCTATTTGCTCAAATTAAAAATGTTTAAGTTTGTCAACTGAATCATACTATATTGAGATTATCATGTCATGAACTTAAATAATTCGTTTTGTCTATGTTTCAGAAGAAACCATTATAGATCGATCCAAGCTTGATGCAGAAAAAAAAGACATAACAGCAGTCCTTCTCGCCAATAAGTTCTTCACCAACCAGTTACATTGTAAAATCAATGAGCCAATTCAAACCCGTTTGTTAACTAAAGAAGATCAAACCTGCTCTGTTAATCTACCATTATCCCTACAATCTTCAAAACTTTATGTAGACTTTAAAACAACATAGCATACTTAAAACATTCTACTGTCTTCTTAATACCCTTCGATATCTTCTATAACACCCAAAAAAAAAAAAAAAAAAAAAAAAACTCTACGACAATGATAAAATAAACATCGTCTATTGTGTAGCATGCAACGATTGTCCATCTATCTACATTGGAAAATCCAAATCTCGACGGGCTGTTAAAAACGAGGATACAAATGTAAAGAAATGGTGCATCATCGTTGGGAAAAAGATTATCATTTGAACTGGTAGGGAAAAATCATCGATACCAACAACTATTTGATCTCTTGTGAAATTATGAAATCGAATCATTTTTTAAAAACCCAAACGATATAAACCGCATATCAAACACTTTCCCTGAAATCTGGTTTCCATACATCTGGTTATAAGATCTTCCATGATAGTCCGCATACGAACGACGGTAATTGTCAGAAACCACATCGCCCATTTCCGGAATTGCGAGTGTTTTAAAAACTATATGAACATTTTTTAATCTATTGTAAATTGCTTGAAAACAGGAGTAGGCTTTCTCCCGAAACGTAGTCTTAGTGAATTGTTCAAACTCATGACTTGATTATTTAGTCATCAATACTTATTCATATCTTACTAAATATGAGTTTGTTCAGAAATCTGTCATTTTGTTATCTGAATTAGCAGCTTTTCTTAATTACAATTTATCTAATCATTATTTGTGATTACCTCTATTCTTTCATGGAGTTACTTGGAATAAAACAATAAATAAAATTCCAACAATTAAATATTCTATATGACTCGAGCTATAAGGGTTAGAAAACACCTGAAAAGAATCACATGACAGGTCTTGACTGGTTAAAGGACTTTACTAGTTAAAAGGTTTGACAGTCTAAAGGAGTTTTCATGTATTCTTATTTTTTAAATACTAAAAAAAAAACGTATTAAATATCTTCCTAAAATTTACAGTCGGCAGCGTGACAATGACGTAAAAATTTTTAAAAGCTTTTTTCTTACTGTTTTATTACATTAGACAATCTTTAATATCCCATTGGGATTAACAGTTAAATATTCTTCCAGATCAATTAAGGATGCAATAATCCCGTACTTTACTTTAAGCGTCTTTTTCTTGAAGTGCAACATTTATCTACTATTCTGCTTCCTCTGCTCTAATGATATTCCTTTTCTCCTTTTTGCCTTTTTGACCCTGTTAGTCATAAATCTAACTCTTACCCAAACTACTGTCTTATTATTCTGATATTACACTACAACTTGGTGATGAATTAGGGAAGACAAGCTTTAATTTGTTACTTAGACCTTTTTTTTGTTTAGTTTTAGTTGAAGTAAATTCATTTCCACTTTTGCAGCCTTTTTCATTTTAACTTGAGAAATAAAATTAACAGTTCTGCTTACAAGACGATAAAAGGTTCCTTACGTTTCAGCTATTTCTTTCACAAAAAAAGCTTTAAGTTACATAAAACTGTCAATTCAGGGTGTTTTTTGTCAAACTAAGATAAGAAAAGCAGGCACCGCTTTTACAAATCGTTTAGTCTTTTTGCTTCAAAAGAACTTATATACTACATACGTCTACCAAGGTATACAATTATTGCTAAGAACAAACTAGTTGTAAATTCCTGCTTAAAGTCCCAGAAACGAAAGGCTAAAAACGGATATAATTTTCCTCCCTGAATGTATTCACGTATCTGAAAGTTAGAGCAGGAAGTTTGTAAGGTTTTAAATCTCTGTCAAACCTTTGAAAATCCTCATGTATTAAGACCGAGATTGTAGTTATTCAGGAAAGAACTTCCTTTCTACATTAGATAGGATTCAACTAAACAGCCTAACCAATTTAAGTTCGTGACCCAAAATATTTTTAAGCACCTGAATACATGACATCTATACCATAATAATTTTTTGTCTACTATTGCATTTTTATAGATTTCTTTACTAACTAACTCCATAAACTCTCAAATTGAATTTTTTTGTTTTCCCAATAACGTTGAGAATCACAGGATAAAATTTCTTTTCGGAAGCAAATATAATAATGTTATTTTTAAAAGAAACTCCTACCGATCATTAAATAAACAAGACTTATTTTTTCTTATGTTATCCTTATCATCATTCTGTGACCATTTTAAAATATTTATATTACCCCTGTCATCAACATGTGACATTTTTCTATATTTATTTTAATACCATTAAACAATTTTTTTTTTTGATTTGGTTTTATAATTTTAAATCTTATCAATGACGAAATAAAACTCACTTATGATATATATACAGTTCTCAGATATCGCAATTAAGTTGATTCGATATTTTTTGAATATGAATCTGTTAAGTCCACGCCAGTTCTTCTATTCTTTCTAGACTACACGATGCAGTACCATAAGTAAGAACTTACTTCCTAAACGCTTGACCACCTTTATCAACAGCCCAATCACTTTTTTGGACAATGAAATATGATCATATCAACAAAATGTTCTGCTACACCGATTTGGGTTTGTATTGAATTAATAAAAATCATTGAATTACTTCAATGAAATTGCTGACTTAATCTAATATATGGCGATAATATTTTTTCTCTTTTTACGTATATGAAAATTCGGAAAAATGAATTACAATAGAGTGTAACTTTGAGACGATTAAATACATAGATGTCACCTTTAATCTTAACACTTCGTCATTCTGCCCGTTTCGTAAAGCCGATGACGAAATTAGATACATACACGTTAAATTACCCACCTAATTATAAAATTAAATTATCAAAAAAATTTCAAGTACTATTAAAAAACGAATCTTTAATTTCTCTTCAAAATAAACAATATTCCTTTAAACAGCCCCATATTATGAAGAAAAACCAAACAATTCTGGTTACAATTACCTTACTGTAAAATGCCTTACAAACCCGTCAGTTTAGGCCAAAAAAAGACTAAAAATCAAAAAAACTGGTTTAACCCACCATAAAATAAAAACGCACCAAAGTAGCAAAAAATTTTTTAAATGACACTGATAACTTTTTCTCTCCTCACTGATAAGCATTTCCCTCGCCACCACAAGTTCCAAAAAAACATTAAATAAAACGAATGTCAAAGTAAGTCACAGCTGAACGAAAAAAAAAATGAATTATTAACGCCCATAACATAAAAATCACTAAAACAACCCCATTACCATCCGTAAACAAAACCAATTGTAAATGCCGAAATAAACAAACCTGCCCTTTTGAACTGAAGTTGCTTCGTAATAAACTCCATCTATTAAGCCACTATCACTTCTAACTAACCCAACACTAAAGAATATATATAGCTATACATCGGACATGCAGACACTGCGTTTAAGAAACGGTTTATCATTCCAATCTGAAAAATTTAAACATGAAACTGAACCTTGGAAAGAATATTGGCAAACTAAAAGCAAAAATTACACACTAAACATAGGAAGTTTTAAAAATCATCTCTATCATTCAACCCAACAACTAAAAAATGCCTTTTATGCCTCAATGAGAAAGTCGAAATTGCCCTTTACAATAAATATATAAATATATTGAACAAAAAATCAGAACTAATTTGTAGATGAAGGCATTAAAACTTAGTATTTCATTGCCTAATTTTAATTGTGTATATAAATATA
>JAUZNK010011815.1:0-23456 GCA_035046665.1 Euphysa ruthae
CGGAATCTTCGACTGCAGATATTATGGGGATTTTTGGAGTACGATAAGGAACAACAGAATAATTTAGTCCTTTTTTTTTTAATACGGTTATTTCGTTTTCGGAGAGTTCTTCGTTTGATAAATTAATCACCCAACGGCTTTTATCAGTGACTGGTATTTCTTCTGCGGAAGGACGTAAATGATCGAATTTTTTGATTTGGCGACATTTGGTAGACTTAAGAAGATTTTCATATTTCTTGTCGTGAATAGAGTTGATAATGTCAAATTGTTGCTCGTTTAAGACTTGTTTTATTTCGTTAGTTAATGATGCTATTTGGTCAGAAAGTGTTTTTCTTTTATTATGGTTAAAATGGATTCGTTCTTGAAGAAGTTTTCGACTCGTTCGTAATAATAGCTGCCGTGATTTGTTCGTAAATGGTTAGTGTAGTTTGCGAACTTTAAACAACATTTTTCGAGCGTACGTATCTTTGCTAGCATGGAATCTCCATATTGAAACGTCGCTCAATAAAATTTTATAACTCATGACATGCGTTTTATATCTTTTTAATTATTAATGCCTGAGTTGACAAACACAAATATTTTTGAAATAGCCTAGTTTGTTTCTTGCTAGCCTCACTTTATATTAATTCAAGATATTGAATATTCATTGGTAGCCAGTCCTGTTAAAACAACAAAAAGATTAATAATTTTGTTAATTTCTACATAGTTTTGATGTATGATTTTCTGCTCTCTTACAAACTCATCCATTCTCTCAATTTGTTCAATATAAACATATATCAGTAAATCAAGCATTATTTTTCTCGTTGTGTAAGCCCTGCTTTATCTTTATTTTAGTTGTTGTAGCCTTGCAAAAAGCGACTGATTTAAATACTAAAAAAGTATAAGGTTTTAAATTTAACTCACTAACTAGAATTGTAAAATCAATTTTCTTAAAAGGTTAAAATATAGCACTATATCATGGTTTCTAAAAATTTGGTTCTTATAATGATTTCTTTTAGGTGAAAGTTTTTTAGAAAGATCAATTTAAAGAGTTTAAACTTCACTTCTATGAACATGTATGATCAGCTTTTTATTTATTTGTGGAATTTTTATTTGTTTCGGGAATTTTTCATCTCGTTAAAGGTTTTTCATTTCATAAAATGTGGCAAGTAAACATCATCAAATATAATTGAATTAACATGAAGATTCACAGTGTACATAAAATAATTATTAAGAAAAACAAAACGATTTATTTAGTGTGTTCTTTATCTAAAAAAATTGTTAAACATCAGGAACATTTCTCAGCTATAAAATTTTAAATGTAGCAGTCACTTTTTTTAAAAAGTCATGCCTATCTAAGGACAAAAATGGTTTAATTTATTCATAATTCAGTTAAGAAGAGGCCTACTACTTTCTGTGAGCCACAAGACCCCAAGTGATTCATATTGAATGCTTCAATTTCCCTAAAGTAAAAAAAAGAACAGCATTTTCCCGAAAATGCATGAAATTACAGAAATTAGATGGTGTTTGTTCTTTTCCTTGTCTCAAATTTTATATATGTTGCATTAAGAGTGAGTTTTAGCCAGAACTTTTGGGAAGATGGTGTTTTATTGGTTTTGTGAAATTGAAGCTCTCTAAGAATCCACACGTGGGGTTTAGGGGCTAGTTCCCTGAAATCTTTACGGCAAATGGCCTTTCTAGACTAATAGCTTTTTCTTGATGGACCCACTCGAAGACCCTGTGAATTCAATGCCATTCATCTATTTGTCTGTGGAAGATGCCAATATTTGTTCGTTTCTAATTTTTTTTGTGTAGTTAAGGATTAATACACCAAATGACAGGACAGAGCCGGGTTTCTGAAAAAAATCTTTTATACCATGTTTGTGATAAACAAAACAAAAATCAACCATATACTGTATTTTTCTGCTTAAACTTTTTTTTGTTTTTTTTGCATGAAGTTAGATGTAAAGAAAAAAAAAATGATTTTATCAAAAATTCTTCTCGCAATAATCAGACAGACAATCGCAACCAATAGCCAATAATAATCATCACCAGGCAATGATAATGATAATCAGGCAGAAGCCATCATTGTCACATTTTTTTTCATTTTTTGCATAAATTCAGTGTTAAAAAGTAAATCGCGTGACAAAGCCAGATTTCTTAAAAGAAATTCCTTTTTGCTTGATTTTGGGAGTAAACGAGGCATACATCTAACGAAAATATGTTTTTTTTTTTTCGTTAATTCTCTGTTTTTGCATGAAATTAGTTGTCACATATGAAATAATTGGCTTGTTTCAGATGCTCTTAGAAATTGTTAATCTTGCTAAAATGTGGGTAAAAGAAATTTTTGTTTGAAATTTTTCCTTGAGATTTGCTCATGTTTTTTTTCTTTAGAAAGCCGTAATTTTTCTGCAGAAAAACACAATTTTTTAGTATGTGACTGTTGCCTTTAATTTGAAAAAAAATATATGTTTGGTATTTTGCAGAATGTTTGCTTTCGCAAAGGAGACTCGTTCTTTAATTAAAGGGTTTGGCAAGATACATCAAGAGGGGACTGAATATTATTTCTTTTTTGTGGTAAACTGCTCACTAATGCAAAAATTTTTTGTTTCATAAATTTTGAAGGTCAACCAATATTGTTTTTTTTGTTTTTTGTAGCTGACATATTTAATATTCTTTTTTAGGGAAATATGAAGCTTTAAAGCTCTTCAATGGGATTTTTTGGAATTTCAATTTTTTCAATTTTTAAACTTAAATAAATTTTCAGATATAAAAGCATTAATATGAATAAAAAATATAACATCTAAATAATTTTTTGTTTTCCTTAACAAATAAAGTTTTATGTATTGCCATATTAAAGATTGCGTGGCATAAACAAAGGTCATGGTATTAACTATAGATACTA
This sequence comes from Euphysa ruthae, assembly GCA_035046665.1. NCBI lineage: Eukaryota > Metazoa > Cnidaria > Hydrozoa > Anthoathecata > Corymorphidae > Euphysa > Euphysa ruthae. The sequence continues at coordinate 2,885 of JAUZNK010011815.1, forward strand.
AAATGCTTGTGATAAGTAATAAATAAAAAGAGAATGATACTTTAAAAAGCATATGAAGGGTATCTAAAGGTTTTATATTGTGTATATCAATTACGAAATATAATATCAATCAAGTGTTCTTTTGCTCCTCTGATGCATTAATAATAATAATAATATTAAAAAAAAATCCTAGGTGAATTTTAAATTTTAAATTTTTTTGAAAGGAATACGTAATCTTAGGAGTGATGGCTAGCACCCTGAAAAAAAATAGTTAGCAGGAACTGTTTTGTACAACAATAAATTATGTGAGTTATTCAGGATAAATTGGTAATGTTATTTATTTTAGCAATTCAAGATTGGAATTAATGCAGTATGCGAAAACATATTGTAAGTGTGCTTTCTGATTTAAGGTTGGTCTGGAAATTGTAACCCAAAAACATGATTTTATTTTCCAAGGAGTGATTACTGATATTTTTCTAGATATTTATAGAATATTTTCTGACGTCTTGGCTCCTATAAATTCACAGTCGACTATCTGTGCATCCATTGCTTTTCACAATACTTCCTAATTAAATTGTCAAAACTTCTTTTTTAGAAATCAGACATATTAAGTTTTTAATATTTGTCCAATAAGCTTATTACATATTTTTGTGGTATGCAAGTTTTCAAAGAATTTTGAAAAGCTTTATTTTTAGAAGTGAGGAAGGGAGATAATATACCTTTTATATAATAGAGATAATATATAAGAGATAATATATAATATATAAGAGAGATTTTTTTAAATCCTTATTACTCAAGTAATTATTACTCAGTTTATGCTCAAAATCTTGAAGTTTTACTAAAAAGATAAATAAATTTAACATGTTGATTAAGTTAGTAAATTTTAAATTCCATTGGCATTTTCTAAAAGATATATATATATAATATATAACTTATAAGTTAGTTAGCTCATTACTTATTTTAGCTTAGTTAGTTAGCCTAGGCAATAAAATATTTTGCCCAAAAATTCTACTTTTAATACTTAAAGAACATTGATTTTTTTTTTGATCGATTTTTCGTCTTGATTGTTAGAAAACAGATTATTTTGGTTTTATACAGCCTAGCCCCGCACCTCAAAATTTGTCAAGCTCAATCCAAGTATTGCATTTTTTTGATTTTTCATAAAACATTATTCAGTTGTTTTCTGTTGGAAGGCTGGTTGTAAATTACCACTGAAACTTTGAAAAATGAAATATGCAAAGATAATGCTAAAAGCTTTAGTAATGGTAATCATTACAGAATGAATTAGATAAGAAATACAAAAATTGTATTGAAAAAAACTAAAAGGGAGCGTTGCATTTTTATAAACTTAAGGTCATGAAAATTTTTATAGCCTTAGAAAATTTGGTAGCTAACATGATGCATATGCCAACAAATATAATTGTTTAAAGATGATATTGGTTTGTTGACATACAGGGTCAACAGTTAATTCAATGTTTGAAAATTTCCACGAGAAGTATTTGGTAGTCATCATTGAAAATGAGTTTCATTCTATGATTATCAGCGTTGATCATTTATTGATAAAGTTCTTTCCAAAGTAATATGAATAAAATATGATATTGTGCCAGGGCTTTCGAGGTATTCCTTGGTTCTTGATTTACTAATTTCATTGTATTGCAAGTTATTATAATATGTTTTACATTTGTTTGATTCTATAAAAATCTCAAATACTTTAGTTTCAATTTTTTAAAGCAAGGATTTTGAAGCTTCTTTTGAAATCATTCAAAGTTTATTTATATAGGCAGTTGTGGAAAATATCTTTTAGGAGCCTGGCCATATTTTTTCTATGTAGAGAAATGTTTAAATGACATTTTGATATTGTTTTGTTTTTTAGAGATGGTCTTAGTTTGCTGATGTTATCAGCATTGATTATATCATCCTTGCTAGCTGTTATTCTGCTATGTATCACACCTATATGGAAAGCTATTGTTCCTCTAAAGTAAGTGTTGTAACACAAATACAATATATACAGTTCTCGTAATTTTGCAACAATAAGCAAACATTTTCTCTATGAATTTCTGTTGTTTCATGAAATTTTTATTTCAAAGTTATTTTCTCTCTAATTCTTCCAACTGTGTCTTTGAATATTACAAAGTCTAATTATTCTTGTAGAAACCTTTTGGTAAGAAATAAAACCTTTTAAAATACGTTGAATGCTGTTTTAACATCCTATATTCCACACCACATAAGATGTAAGATTCTTTAAACATCTTAAATATGTTAATTTGCTATGGTTCATGACAAATTTAGTTATATTTTGAGTAGATAACGCTCTGATACCAAAAGTGATGTTTTGAATAATCTTAGATATTTTGTCAAATCCGCTCTGAATATCTAACTTTGTATTACCTATCTGGATTTTTAAATTTAATGTACTGTTGATGAAGATGAGAAAAATGATTTTCTATCAGCAGGATAGATATATACTGCAGATATATACCATACTACATAGTGTTTGTTAAAAGGTTTAAACTGCCATATAATATTTTTTTTAGTTTAGGTAATATTCACTTATCGGACACCACCATTGATTTGTCTAGCAAAAAATATATTTTTATAATTATTTAGGTAAAAATCTGGTCTTGATATTATTGGTTTTCTAAATTGAGCTTTAAAAAAACAACAAATCTGTGCACATTTAAATTGAGTCAAAACTTGTTGACATTTCTTACTAATATACTAGTTAGTATACTTCTGGGGAGTATTTATTTATTTATTCATTTATAAATTGATCTGCAAATTATTTGGTATTGAAAAGGTAATAATTTCAGTCAAAAAAAAATGGTTTAAAACTAAAAACTAAAAATTTTAATGTTTATATTAAAATTTTACCTGTTCCTTACAATCAACAGGGAAATATTTTCAATGACAAAAAAAAGATTCCAATGAATGATTTGTTTTGGTTTTTATTAGTTTGCATCATAAAAGTTTAAAGGTTATATTTATATTTATTTATATATATATATTTACATATTTATAAGGTTATATTTTTGCTCACCTCTCTAAATGTCACAAATAGAGAAATGTCTAACCCCCTCAAAGTCTAGAAATTTATAAAAATGCCAGTAATTAAAATGCCAATATGTTTTATATTTTTTTACTGTGGTTGTTATAAACAAATGACCAGGGCTCAATTACCAAAAGTCTTGCATCAAAGAAGTCACAAAAAAAAAAAAATGCTGATCCAAATATGTTAAATAGAATAGTATGAAATATTACATAATATATAATAAAATATATATAAATATATAATGATGTATAAAAAATGATAATAATATATAAATATGTTAAACAAAAGTTATTCCTTGCCAAAGTTTGTTTTGCGTCTACGTTAAATTTGTTTAGACCAATATTGAAGCGTGAGAAATTTGGAGTCCACCTTGTAACCGGTAGTTATGAAGGTCCACCTGGGTAAGTTATCATTTATTTTTGGTATCTAACTTAGGATTTACTTTTTATGAATGTTTCAGATTACATGTTTTCATATGTTATATATAGTTTTTATTTCTACGACAGATGTGCTAGGGTTAGATATTATTTGTGATGGCACTGTTTTTACTACAAATCGTCGTTATGTTTCTTGTGATTATTTTATTTATTTATTATTATTATTTATTATTTATTTTTGAAATTTGTGTAGTTACAATATTTAAATTAAATATTATCCAATTTATTATACAATTTTCGCTCTAACTCTGTTTAGGTCTGCCATTATGTTAACAAATGGTTTTATGATATTTTTAAATTTTGGGCCTAGCAGGTACATTCAAATAACCCTGAATGATAACTATTACTTTATTTTTTTTTTCGAATTATAGCTCTGCAAGCTGAAGTCCTGAAAAATGTTTTTGGTTCTGGTATGAATAAATTTTGAGTAGGGTATAACTGACCATACTCATACACAGGTCATACACCTTATACTTATTATACTCACACACCTTATATGAAGGTTGGAAAAATATTAAATAGCTTAGTCTATCTAGCTTTAAGTTTTGGTGCAAAAAGGTGATAATGAATTAGAATGTTTTTAAATAAATTGGTTTTTAGATATAATTTTAAATTGATGTTGTGAATTGTTTCCTAATTCAAGCTCTCATGTATTTGATTTGATTTGTTTGTGCATTAAGTTGCTATATTACACATGTGAGTGGCATGAGGTAAAAGAGAAAGATCTACATCAAGAATTACACTAAGAAATCTCAGAATTTTGGATAGTTTAAGAATCTAAATTTTTATATTTGAGTTATTTTTGCCGTCTATGGCCATGGATCGACATTTAAAAAGTTCCACAATCAAAGAATTATTCAAGTCTGGAAACTATATAAACTATAAAAAGAAAAAAAAAATTAGTTACAGATTACAGAGTAATTGAAATAGGACCAAGAATAGATCTCTGGATAGTTCCTAAACTTTGCTGTGTGCTTTCTAAATCAACTAAGAAATCGTTAATGTTGGTGGTACATTAAGCGTTAAAAAACCATAAGATTAAGCTGATAAGAAACTCAAAGCAAATAATGAGACTTATCAGTTGAACTACTTTCTTTATGAATGGTTATTGATAAGTGAATTAAGTCTAAGTAAGTTAGTAAGTAAGTAAGTATTTATTCACTATCAATAAAAACACAACAAAATAAATGTTAAATATAATACAATATTGTAAACAATGTGGCCTGTATTGATAGCAGGGATAAGCACAAGAAAAGCCAAAGCCTTATTTTCATTTTGGTATCTCGATGGATAGGGGGTGTTCTGTTCAAATATATAAAGTACTTATTTAATATAAATAAAATAAAATGATATGCCATATTTAATTTCTGTCTAATTAAACCTGACTCGTATTTCTGTTTTAATTTTGCAAAATAATGTTCCTTCACATTATGTTTGAATGTATTAATGTTACTAGCTTTTGTGCATTCTCTTAAATTATTCCATATCGAGGGACCCATATAAGAAATAGTGTTTTGACCTTGGTTAGTTTTTCTGAAAGGCTGGTCAAGTTTTTGATAGGAATTCCTTGTTCTTAAGCTATTATTTACACAAGATTTGAAGACCTCATAGATGTATTCAGGGGGAATTTCTGTTAACGAACTTAAATGCACTTGCACTTATGCATTGATCAAATATGATCAAATTATTGAGCCAATTTATTCGTTCAAAGTGATCAATTGTTAAATCCTCTCTGTTTCGCAATAGAAGACAGTACCAAATACATTTACTATGCACAGTTTGAAGTTTTGTTTTTAAAGCTTTGTTAATATTTGCATACCATGAAGAGCAAGCATAGTCAAATGAGGCTGAATTAATGAATTACATAAAAGCCGCAGGAATCGTCAGGATACAAAAACAGATCACTTTCAACTGCTGCTCGCATATCATTTATGCATAGAAGAAAAAGTAAAAGTCCTAGATCGGAACCTTGTAGAACACTTACCAGGAGCACTTATATTTATTTTGAATGTTCTGTCAGTTAAATAAGATTTAAACCAATTTTTAGTATGTGTTAAATTTTAAAAATACCATTTTATCATAAAGTATTTCATGGTCGATTGTGTCAAATGCTCGATTGTGTCAAATTGTAAATCTGTGAGTATCATTCCTGTTAAAACTCCTGATTCAAAGCCCTTTAGGATTTTATCATTGTTATATGATAAAGCGGAGGATGTGAAATATTTTTTGCGAAATCCTGATTGTATATAAAATATTTTGTTGTGTAAGCAAAGTGTTTGTCTTATCATGGACTTTTTCAATAACTTTTGAAATTGAAGGTAGAATGGGTATTGGCCTATAATTTTTAACATCTTTTTTTAAAATAAAGGTTTTAATTTTGCTATTTTACAACTGCTAGAAAATGTTGCTGTTGAGATCAAAGATTGCAAAGTTATGATATTGCGATATCACATGATCAGTAAAGAAAGGATCTTTGCTTCATCTTTTAGAAAAAATATACCATTTATATTGGCAATTCACAGTGCTTTAGAATTTTTTATAGTTTTAAGTATGTCATAAATTGATTCTTGTGTTACTGGGATAAAATTGAAACTTGAGGTTATGTTTAAGTTTTTGTAGTCCAATAATGCTTTTCCATAAAGACCTGGTGATTTAGGAAGTTTCAATACCAATTTACTTGCAAGGCTTGTGAACTAGTTTTTAAATATTTCAGTTATTGATTTTGGATCAAAAATGGTATTTTGTTTTAAACATATATTTGACACTTAACATGATTTGGATGGCAAACCTAGTTTCTTAATTTCTTTCCAAAGTTCGTTAGGTTTACTTGCATTTTGCATTATACTGTTGTTTTTTTGTTTTATTGATTTAGTTACGTCTTTTTTTAATTCTAAATAATTATCTTTGCCAACATGAGGCTTAGATTTTTTAAATTTCTTAAATTTTGCATTTCTGATATCGATTTTCTCTGCAATCTCTCTATCAAATCATTCCTGACTGTTAGTTTTTATTTTATATTGCCTTAGAGTAGCTAAATTGTCTATTACATTTGTTATTTTTAGCGCAAAGTCAGAATAGGCCAAATTAATATCAGAGAAAATGTCATATTTAGGGAATTCTATATCCTTTAAGGTCGTTTCGTAAATGTCTGCTTAATAGTTTTTAAATGGTCGCAATTTCTTGCATTTTTGAGACAGATTCATTATTATTTTCCTGGCATAAAATGTCATTTGATGGTCTGACAGACCTGTATCTATTGTTCCGCTTTGTGATATCTTTTCAATATAATTGACAAGAATGTGATCTAATTGGGTGGAAGATTCGCATGTTTACCAATTCATTTTTCTAACTTTTAAGTTCATTGAAGTCATCTAATAGTTCCTCGATAAATTAATTTCGTGTTGGTGGCTTATAAAATACGTCTATAGTTATAGACGATTATATAGAAAATCTGGGAGTAAAATATTGAAGAAAACGTTTTATATAAGTTTTGTTATTAACTTGAATTAAATCAAAAATAATTTTTGATGTAACAAGCGACACCTCCACTTTTTCTGGTTCTATCGCGGCAAAAATTATCAAATCCTTCTACATTTACTTCTGAATTTGAAATTGATTCATCTAGCTTGGATATGCAAATACCTATAATCAAAACATTATACATTTTTGCAACATAACGTAGTTCTTCTAGGTATGTGGAAATAGTTTGTATAAGGTTGTAGTGATGACAGAGTAAATGCATGGTTTGGAACTCTGAGAAAATTTTATTGGAAAAGCGTTCTTAAATTGAACAAATTTAGTCCATTAATAGTGACTTTGGTGCATGGGTGATATAAAAACGCGTTATGCTCAGCTTTTTTTTTTGATTCAAACTGCAACAGATATAAAGAAAGCTATTTTTATGGATGTGACTCATTTGAATAACGTTTTTAATAGAGCTCATAAATGTTCAATATATTTTACAGTTAGGTAGTTTGTAGTTTGTCTCCTTTGACTAAATCTGTGACTGACTAAATAGGAAAGATCCAATTTTTGTCTAAAAATCAATGTTTCAATCATTTTATTTGAAAAATTCTTGTGATATTTAAAAAATTTTCTTAATGTAGAATATTATATTCTTTCCCAACTGGTGGGTCGAAACTGAGCGAATATTTGTTTTATTTTTTCTAGTTATCCAGGTTTTTCAGCAGCACTTCTTACTTTCATTTATTGCTTGTTTTAGCCCACTGTGGCTTATTTGCTGTGGCTTATTTATAGCCTTCTCAAAAACTTTGAAATTGCTATAATATGGAGCTTGTGTCATTATATTTTTCTAAGTTTCTAAGTTTCCAGAAAGTTGTTTACATTCAGTAAGTGTGTTGTCGACTTATATTTCCCATCCTTTTGTTTTATTTTAGGTGTATTTTGTGCTTTATTTAGATTAGTTTAGACAATTACTTGAATGACATAAGTTTAAGCCTCTTTGTATTCCCATGACCAGTTTTTCTTAAAAACTGTTCAGTGGTTTTTCTAAAATTTGGAAGTGTTCTAGATATTACAAAAAAAATTTAATTATGAATAAAAAAAGTAAATGACATGGATTTTAGGAAATAATTCATATAACCATAGAGGTAGCTTTTCATCTATGTGGCCCGCTGCCAAAAGTTCTTTGGGCCCAAGCCTGTAAATGAGTCAATTTTGCTGTAAAAATGATACTCTTTGATTTTCGTCAATAAGTTATTTTCCATTTTTACCAAAAATTAATATGATTTCTAAAAAAATGCTTTTAGTAATTTTTAGTTTGTCAACTACTTTCGGGATTTTGTTGGGCCCAATACCTAGGCCCCTAATTCAATCCATTTTTGTTCAAAAATTACATTTTTAACTTTGCTGTTGTTCAAAAACTGACAACTTCATCATTTTGGGCAATTTATTGGACCCAGTTTCTAAACTACTATAGGACTTGATAAAAAAAACCCCTATAGGATTTAATAAAAAAATTTTCTTTCATGATTTTTCTCCAAAATTTTTTTGATTGTGTTAGAATTTTGCGTTACTAATATTTGTGGTAACTCGAACATGCCGGTTTTGAAAGTTTAATTTTTTGCTTGGTGATAATCATTTTTGGAGGTACATTAGTCATGAAATTATTTGAGCTTCAGGTTTTATGTTTTATTAAAACTTAATCATTTCCCGATTGATTGTAGTTTTTTTTTGTTCAAATATATTTTTACATACGCTCCGTTTATTCTTTATTGAATGTTGCTATGCTTAAGTTTTGTTCTAGGATGTATTTTTATGACAGTGTGAACATAAAGTTTTGAGTATGACGACGGTTTTAAATCTTAAACTGTTGCAAAAAATCTATGTATGAGCTGAAACACAGCACAACTTAATATCTTAATTCTCTGGTTTTACTAAAAATGCTTGAGCCATTTTCACGTTTTGCTATAGTGTATGTTTGGTGATTGCGGAATGCATAGTTTTGCGGAAGTTTTTTGGGAGAATATTTGAAGGAAAATCTATGCTATTATTTTAGGGACTACTGACACTCATTGATTTTGTTCTATCTAAATTTTAAAATTTTTTTATTGTAAAATATGTGGATCATAATATGAACTTGAAATTATCAAACAGAGTATTGACTTTTATGAACCATCTATATATAATTTCATCAGAATAGAGTTGATGAAAATGTCCTGTTTACCATATAAAGAGACAGCAATATCTTGTCATCACTTTAATTAATATTTTAGTATTTAATATTTAAAAATAAGCGAGATCTCACATTAGAAGAGACTTTTTGAAAATGGCTTTTCCAATATCCGATTTATCTAGTCAAAAAAAAATTGATGTTCTCTCATTTTTTTCCAAAAATTTGTGTACGCCTAAATCTATTAATTTTTTTTGTTTTTTTTTTTTTTATTTTCTGTTCAGCATTCTAAGTGATAAAGTTCTTAGTATCATTCTTATTGGCATATCAAAGGCGTACAACTGCAATGCAGGAGTCAGTTAGTTCTAATTCCAACATTAGAAGACTTTGTGACTTTTTGAAAATTTTCCTATATCCAATCTCTCTTTATAGTAATCTCCTTTTTTAATCTTTACTTTAAGGCTCATACTTAAGCTCTCTAGTACTTCTATTAATAATTTGTTTCACATTGAATTAGTTAATGACATTTTTTCTGATGATATCATTTTTTGATTCTTCAATGAAGATTTTATTAAATGTTTAAATCTACAGTCATGGTCAAAATAAATTCGAATGGAGGGAATAGTTAAATTTTCATCGCCTTCCCCCAAAAAAAACAAAGCTGTTTACTACTGAAACCACTGGCAACAACACTGTAGACTTTCAGGGAGAAATTAAAAATTATATGTTCAATGTTTACAATTTAATGTTATAATGGTTCGAAATCAAGAAAAATTTTAATCAAAATATCTCTGCAAAAATACATAAAACTAAATTATTTTTCAGAAATGACTTAGACGTCCAAAGACCTAGATGTCCAAAGTCTACTAGTACTTTGTTTTTACCTCTATATGTCTACTAGTACTTTATTTAGGTTTTAGTGGCATTGATAAAAAGTTTATGTTTAGCCTATAATAATTTTCTCGGTGTTGAATATGCAATAAACAAACCTTAATAATGGTTGTTTTTTTCCTGTTTAGCTCAAGTTTTCAAGGAGATTCTTCATTTGAGGCGTCTTATAAAAGCATCGAAGAAGTTTTTGAGCATGTTCCTCTCCTTGCTAAAGACAAACCACCTTCTGTAAGTTTTAAGTATTATTTTATGACCAGGTTTTGGCAAAAAAATTTCTATATAACATATGAAAAAGTATGAGTTTTGTTATTGTTTTTGTCACCTCCAGAAACAGGAAGTGTTTTATAGGTAATCGAACATGGCTCAGGATGCTTTAGCTGATACTTCTAGTAAAACTGACTTTATTCAGAAATAAAATATAGGTTGTGCTGTGAGGGTGGAATTTACTTAAACCAATTTATTTTTAATAGCTGAAACAACGGGAGGTTATATTAGCTTAGCTTAATGATTTATAACTTACTCATAATTTTTATCACCATAATTACTATAAGCATCACGAATATAATGTACATTAGTTGTTGTTATTCGTAACCCTCAACTAGGCTATTTACTTCATAACTTAACTGATGCAGATTTAAATAACCTTGTAATATACCACTATAAGGCCAAAATCAGCCGATATTTTGTATAGTGTTTATCATATGCCCAAATATAAGAATATATTTATTTCTTTGAAAAGTTTACCTTTTGGTTATGCTGAAATTTTTGAATTATAGAAGGAATATTTCTTTTAGTATTTCTATGTTTACTTTTTCATTTAGGCTGTTTTGAAAACGCTGTTGGTCTCAATATTCGGAATAGGAAATATGAAAATCTGCTCTTCGAAATTTTTTTTTTTTGTTATTTAGAATTGACGCTTTTTTTTTTTGCATAAAATCGTGTTTGAGTTCTGTTGATTATTTTGTGAGGCTTTTTGTGAGTTTTTTTGCCTATGCCAAAAATGGGTAAAATTTTATGCTAGAAGAAAGTTTTATATGAGAAACTGAAAAATTTATTTCTGCTTGTTTTTGTTATTTCTACATTTAATTATTTTAAGCAATGAATTTTGGTTATTACATTTTGGGGCCTCATTATTTACTAATGCTTTTTTTATTTATGGTGGACCTTACAGCGTACATGGACAGTTCCCACCCTAACAATTCCTACTTCAATAACTACTATCCAGGCAATTCCTACCCAGACAATTCATGCCTAAATAACTAGCACTCGGATAATTCCCACCAGGTCAATTTTCACCAAAGAAAATTTTCATTCAAATAATTCTTTCCCAAGAAACTTTCAAATAATTTTTTCTTACTTACAATGAAGAAGAAAACTCAATCGAAATCATGATTATGTCCATTCCCATAACATAAGATTTCCCTTTTGCGTGATTTTTTGATGTGTGATAGTGGTAACCTTCAGTTCAACTTTTAAAGTGTTAAATTTCTGTCTGAAACAAAATCCATTATTTTTTAGAAATATGCATATATATGGAGTTTATTTTAACAGAGCATGGAAAATTAAAATTTTTAGGGAATGGATATTTTTATATCTTCTAAAAAATATCTAGTAAATGATAACTCCTCTTGGCAATGCACATTATGTCAAAATGACAAGCGTCAATAAAAATTGATGCTGTTGACAATTTTCTAGAACAGATAAATAACCATGCATCACAATCCGGATGTAATATATATATATCTAGGTCAAAAACCAATTTATAGAGAAAATGAACTGAAATACTTGATACAACTCGTAAATCAGTTATAATGGAATTAGAAAGTTATTTTGAGAAGCCATTACATGACCACCAATTCGGCACGGACAAAAGTGTAAGGCAACGGTTAAACAGGCACCAAACTCTGTTGCAAGAACGGATATCCTTGAAATTCAACTTTACTTTCGACAATCAATATGGACAGCGTTTCTTCATCTTTAATTGTTGATAATTACAAATTGTAAATTTAGTTTGAGAGAGTATCTAAGAGAGTAATCGCATTGGTTTTCTGATGTTAAGGCTTGCTCAGTTTGTTTTTTCCATTTCGTCTTTGATATTGAAAGAATATATTGTATATATGTGCTTTTTCCAAAAAAAAACCCAAGAAACCTATAACGAAATGATGTGGAGCAAAGTTTTGAGCAGTATAAAAGTTTTTGACTTAAGTTCTAAAAGTCCTATAATCTGCGGAATTTTATCTCCCAAAAAATAAAAGGTGTCAAAAAGTTTAGTCTATTTAGCATAACATTCTTGATTTTATTTCGTAGCCAAGATGTGGCTTCCCTGATAAGCACCCTGTAAAAGTTATTTAACACTATTTAATTGTTTTCAATCAATTTGTCGATTCATTTTTTTTATTTATTGATTTTAGTACAGCGCGATCCACGGTTCTACAGAATTTCTCTCCGTTGAAGAAGAGGAGACCTCACGTCGCCAAAATATATTGTGATACTAAAAATGATCGTGAGATTATTCTGATTTAATTACTTTTTAAAATATAGATCGATATTATGAGGTTATTTTTTTAGAAAACTGTGGATTTAAAATGATCTTGCCACATAAATGCTTTAGCAAAAAGGTGTTTTTAAATAAAATTTTGACGCCTTCTTTTCATTTTTGATTTTCCGATTTTTTACTTCACTGGCATTTTATAAGATATTTATTAACATCTAATTGAATTTGTCCTTTTTCCCATTTAAATTCCAGTACAATTGTTTCCTTTTTTTTACCGTTGTCGTATTGTTTAGCAAACTGAATGATTCAACACACATGTAAGGTTTATTTAAAACCGCTGGTATTGCTTTTTTACTACTGCAAGTTAGGTATCGGGGTAATTACTTGTGTGCTATAGACCTCTTCTTTGTAGCTAAGCCCGGTTTTCACTAATATAGTTTAAAGAATGTTTACCGCGATGGCTTTAGTTTTACACGAAGGATTTTAGCTTCGCGTATTCAATCTTGAGATTCCTTTTATATGCTTCAATTTTATCAAAATCTTTCTCATAATTTTTCTAAACGATACCTGGGAATATTTGAATTTCCTATAGTAACAGGGTGGTAGACTAGAGAATAAGAAATATCAATGCTGTTATCTTCATTCAAGAAATTTCATATTTTTAAATTAATTATAAAATTTTTCCCAATAAATTAACAAAAAATCAAAAAATGCATAAAAAAAAAATGTTTTCTCTTTTTAATCATAAACAAATAATAATATTCGGTACTTGGGTATATACTTGATTTGTTATTCAAAAACGTGTTTAAACACTTGTATATTGTTTCGCGTTATATTATTATAATTATAATTATAATTATATAATTACGTTATGTTCATATATTTTTTTTTTATTTGGAAAATTTTTAATATGTTATTTTTTCAATTTAATTTATTCTTTTTTTATTTAATTTGTATAAATTTGTATTAAATTAAAATGTAATTGTTAAATTAATTTGTTTTTCAAGCCTTCTGACGGAAATTTTACTAACAAGAGTTCTTTAAATAAAAATATGGAAATTATTTATATTTAAAAATATGGAAATTATTATTATTATTTATATTTAAAAATATAAATAATAATAATAATTAAAGACTAGAAAATGCGAGTTTACGTTCCTACAAAATAATAACAAGCACAGCATTAATAAGAAAATCACTATAAAGTTACAGCCATTATCTTAATTTGGCTCACGTTGCTTTTATTTTCTGCATCTCTTTACAGCTGCTGAAAATAATAGATCAAGATTTTTGGAATGTCAGTTGTTGAACAGGAGACCGAGAAACTAAGTCATTTTGTTTTCTAAATTCAAAATATCATTAAGGGATTAGATGAATTCTGTTTCATACTTTTCCCGAAACGTATAGTCTACAGCTCGTAACTTTAAAAATTTGTAAAAATAATGTATAGTTTGTTTGGACAAATAACTTTGATTGCGGTTTTGTCGAGATCGCAATCATGAAAATGCTGCGTCATATAAATTGAAAATGGTTTATTCAAATTACTTTAAATTTAAGTATGTTACTCAGACCTGTTTCGCACTTGCTATAGTAGAATTTTGGTGTGATTATTGAAGTTGTTAAAAAATTATTAGGTATAATTTTTGCTTATTTATGGCTAATTTTAAAATGACTATAAGATAACCGCTTAAACACTAGAATCTTGATTTTACTACAAAGGGTGCATTTCTGTATTACAAATATGTCTCCCAACTTTTTCATCTGGAGCCAAACTCAATTAAGTCGCTTAAACCTACCAGCTTGGTAAAGTTTCCCTTATTTGTCGGGTTCCGACACGCTTTTGGTAAGTTCGAAGCATTTAAGCTGAACAAACACTTTCCATTCCACCGGTAGGTCATGTGTAGTTATATTTACAGATGTCATTTTTTCTCCAATCTTCATAGCGTTCAGCATTGTTTTTCTTCAGGTTACAATCTTTGCAAATACATCTCATCGGTTACACATCAAGAATTTTACCATTATCGATAGATATAACCGTAACAACATCATTATTTGAGACAAAACCTCGATGTTGCCATTGTTCCATTGCACGAAATACCAGTTTTTCTAGATGTACAAAAACTTGTAATAAAATTGTATCTTCTACATTTCAGCTCCAAAAATGTCGTTTACTCAATAATCTGATAAAGCAAGGGATTGTCTGTGATGACATTTAGGGCTACAAGGTATGTCAAAAAGCTTAACAGTTCCACAATCCTATAACTAAATATTGTAGAATAATTTTGTTCAAGAAATAGCGGTTGTTGCTATGTTAAGCGGTTGCTAGGGCAAAAACTAACATTTACCCTGTCTATAATGACGACAAAAAATCTTGAATTAAGTTTGTTATCATAACCTAATATTTGGTGCGGACAATCTCAATATATGGTTCTGTGATTTAAGTGAAACGTTTTTTTTTTTTATGTACTATTTCAGGTAGCCCAAGGGGTGCAAACTGATTTACTGTATATTAAATACATTTTTTTCAGACTTTTGATGATATAAAACTAGAAATTAAGTACGTTAAAACAAGTAATCCAATTCAATCACATGTTTACACAATACTATGAACAACTGCTGAAAGCGCACTAAAATTTCACCAAACGGTCCTTGAGATATGTTGGCTGGCGCACTAAAATTTCACCAAACGGTCCTTGAGATATGTTGGCTGGCGCACTAAAATTAGCATTTTGAAATAATGGCTGTTAAAGTATAAACAGCTTTTTTTTCTCTTATAACTGTTATTTAGAAAACAATTTGACACGTCTATAAACCATGAACCAAAATGCTCCAGTTTTATCAGAAATTCCACCTTTTTCACTATTTTTGTCATTTATTTGTTTTGCCACGCATTATTTAAATTCTTGTAACTTGAATTAAATAATCGTCTATAATTTATCTTTTTGCATTCTTTTAAAGCAAATTTCCCGGTGTCATAGCCATCATTTCGTAAATTAAAATACTGGCTTTGCGTCCAATATTATAATTTGCAACTGCATCATAAGCAGCAAATTTGCGCGAGTGAAACATATTGTAGCTTCGGAATAAATACGAAATTGTACAATTAAAATATTCATTATGGTTTTGTGTCAGTCTATAGACATTTCGAAAGTAATTTTTTATCACTTAAGTCCTCAAATGTTGGTTTGATCTTCAAAACAGTTGACAACGGTAAACCTAGGCCATAACATATAAATTTTCATCTTAATCGCTCTCACGGTTATATTGTCACCAACGATAATTTAATTTGCATTTATAAACTAATTTCCTTTCTTCATATTCTCGTGGATTATTCGGTTTCTTTTGCACATTTTCAGCAGCTACCGTACCACTGATTTTACTATTATTTCGTCATATTTGTTTGCGGTCATAAATAGGTTTGAGCATATTCATTAAAAAAGAACTTCTCAAGACCAGCATGGTTTTGACTACATGCTCTCATACTATAGTCTGCTCGTTTATTGATATGAAAAGCAACATCGTTGGATACAGACGTATAAAATTGACTGCATTATTGACAACTGTGTCGCTGTAATTTCCAAGCTCAACAGCAGCATCTTCTGAAAAACAAGCAGCAAAACTGGCAGAAAAATTTCAGATAGTAGGCAATTAATTTTGGTTTAATTGAGGTTTAAACTTGTTTCTAAGGTGTTTTTAGGGGAAATTTTCAAGCATGGTGACAGACAAAAACCTTAATATCTTAAAAATAAAATAAGAGTTTTAAATTCTGTTTTCAGTTTCGAATTCTCCATTAAATTTACTAAAAAATTCTATATTTCCAAAGTTTATAATTTTTGAGGGGGTTAGCCCCTTAAACTAAACATGATTGTTATTAAATTTCTAAGCGCCTTTTTTTTAATTTCCTTGCCTCTTTGTTGCCCTTGTATGCACATTATTAGCAGGTCTGATAATGAGAATGTTATTTAACGTGGGGAACCAAAAAATTGCCGAGACAGTATTTCCAGAAGGGCCCATACGTCTTTGAGTACTTACAACGCCTATTTGCTTCAACGAAATTCGATCAACCAAAAAACTCGACCAAATTGAACTAGCGTTGCATTACGATGAGTTTTGTTTAGAAACTCAGAGGTAACATGAAAAGTAAGTTTCTGCCAGAGGTGGGAGTTGAGCTTGTGAACTTCGCTACATAGTCAAACGTCCTACTACTGTGGCAACTCTGCTGTGAGTTTCTCCTCCGGTCCACAACCCACAGCAATAAGCTGGCGAATTTCGTAGGCGCAAATAGGCGTTCTAAATACTCAACGACCGCCTCGTGGGCGCTTCTGGAAATATTATCTTGGGAGTTTGTTGGTTACCAACGTTAAAAATAACATTCTCAATCTTCTCACAGCCATGTTGTCAAATTCATTGTCAATATGTGGGCTTTTTTGACGTTAGAAACCATAGGGTGGCATTATGCCCCCTGAGATTTCAAGGACAAAAAATGCTACACTGATGAAACTTGGCAAGCATATGTAACAAAATAAAAATTCAAATTTTTTGTCAGGTGACGTTTTGGTGAAAAAGAAAAAGTTTTGGAAAAAGAAAATGACAGATTAGTTAATGCAAGTCTTCATAATTACAGCTAATTCAAAAGTATTTCAAATTTAGCCTTTGCACTGAGTAACACATTCTATGTAGAAACAATTCTGAAAATTTTGAAGTCAAACATTCACTTATCAAAATGTACTGGCCATTATCCGAAACCAACTTTTTCAAGATAAACGGTCTGGAATCGACAAATAAATCAATCAATATATCAACCGATATCAAAAAATAAATCAAGAAGTTTTAGTGATATGGACTTGAAACTTTCAAAGTATGTTTAATCTATAAATCTATATCTATAAAATTCAGAAAACGTAAAGCCAAAAAATTATTCAAAAACCACAAATCAAATGGTGCTGAAAAAAAAAATCATCCTAAAAAATGTAATGAATGAGCACAAAAGAACTTTTGTGACAAAAAAATTAATGAAAAAACCAAAGAGTTATTGATGATGTGTCAAAGTCTAGCTGAATGAGAAACCTTTTTCGACTCAAAAAGTTAGACTGTTAAAATACCCGGATAGCTCAGTTGGTAGAGCATCAGACTCAACTGCAAGGACTTGGG
Organism: Euphysa ruthae; assembly: GCA_035046665.1. NCBI lineage: Eukaryota > Metazoa > Cnidaria > Hydrozoa > Anthoathecata > Corymorphidae > Euphysa > Euphysa ruthae. Next base: position 20,518 of record JAUZNK010011815.1, read on the forward strand.
TTCAAAGCCTGGTATCCCCATTTTGTTCAAAATAGCGTCATCGTTAGGCGATGTTGTTTATATTAACTTTACTGACTCAAAATATAAAATATAAGGAGTGAAGAATGTCGATAAAATATATCCTAATAACTGAAAGACCAATTTTTTCAGTTTTACGCCCTGTCCAGATAGTACCACCCTGAATTGAACGATTTTTTTTTTTCATTTTCAAAAAGGCTAATAAAATTTGTGAAAAGATTTCAGATTAATCTGATTAGTAGAAAAAAAATATTCGACATTGAGCAGGACACTGGTCATTATGCCCCTCCTTCCATTGTAAGGTCTGCTTGACGTTTTAATTTTTAGTTAAATCAGTTTAGACCTATCAATAAACATTGTTCAATACTGTTAAAGCATAGGTTTGGTGCATTTACAGATAATTTTGTTTTGTTTTTAGTGGGAAAGTTTTTAAACTGTACACACGGGTATTAATATGGTCCTAAAAAGTATTTGCAAAGTTATTTCAGTAGCGTTTCCTTAATTTTATTGTTTATGTATTTTTATTAGTGTGACATTGATCGTGATGATATGATTCGTAAAATAACTGTATTTGATTCTGATAGTGACTCCATTGTTGCAAAACTACAAGAACAAAGATCAGGAATGGCTGAGGTAAGTAATTTTGAGTATGGATTGAGAAAATTTGACTTCAGACATAGTTTTCACATTTGTTTAAAGAGACATAGGCTTTGCTAATGTAAGGTATTGGAGAAAGCATTAAGTAAAGTGATACCCAATTTGTGTTGGAGTCCTGACCCCTAAAATTAGCTAAGAGAGAGTTTTGGTAGGTATTTGTTATGTATGAATGTCTCTTGCGTCAGACGATTTATTTAAATTTTTTTATATGTTTATCTTTATCTTTGTGTTTGATGTTATCACTGAGTAATTTTAGTTTTTGATAGTATCACTCATGTCTACCTTTTCTTACAACGAAATCATGCTGGAAAAGATTTTTTGACTTATAATTTTTTTCCTACAAGTGTATTAGTGACATGTAAAATTTCTAAAAAAAACCACTCCTTGATACTCCTGAAGATTTAGCTGAGAAAATTATGCTTAAACATTCCTTTGAATAAATTTTCTAATGTGGTATGCAGGCCTCAAAAATTGTTTTTTTTTTTTTACAGGTACGTTGTTGTGCGCAAAAAAAAATAGTGGTATATTAAAAAAATCGAGTACGATACGATATTTCTACAATTCCTCAATTTTGCTTTTAAGGGGTTAAAAATAATTTTCAAGTTGTGTATTATGTCGCATGACATCCTAATGATCACGTGTATAATTTTTAATTTAACTATATGTGTATGTGATGTTGAATACCCTAAAGTTCTTGAGCAGATTATTGTTGCAAAATCAATTTTTTTTCTAGGAATTTGTTTCTATTGCTAAAGACTTATTTCAATCTAAAGAAAAGCTTGAAGAAAGAAATGAAGAAATAGCTGAATTAAAAGCAGAAAGGAATAACACAAAGGTTCAATCACTTTAGTTTTGCTATTATCAGTAGTCTTTGAAATGCGAACAAAAAATCTTTCTGATATGATCAGTCAGTTTATGCAATTGCTGTAGAATTTCCTACCTGTTTAGCAATCAGAGGTGTATTTATAAATTATAACTCCTTTGTTAGTTTTAAAAGACTGTCGGTGTCCAAATTATGCGGATAATTTCAATAGGAAATTGGTAACAGAAACAAAGCTAGTTTTCCTTCAGTTATTATCCATGCTGAAATAATTGTTTTTCTTCATATTTAAAACTCAATAAGATTTTCTTTGTAATTATTATCCTCCAATTTCTGCATTTTTAAACTTTATTTTAAAGTTAATGTAAACTTTTTATTGTTTTGTTGGCTATAAGATGAAAAAACAGAATGTATGTCTATATTTTTGTTTTTAAGCACTTTATTTAAATAATTTGCAGGAAATTAAAAATTCATTAAAAAAATTTCAGCCTAAAGCACTATAAAAATATGCTCAATGGATTTCATTAGAAATAGCATAGCCTTTAACACAAAGAAAATGTTGTGTAAATTTTTATCAGTTGATTTTGAAAACCTTTTTTGACTATAAAACGGTTGAGTTTTTCATTTGTTTAACCACAGAACATGGGAAATATCTATCTGGTGCAGACAGTTTTTTTAGTCATTAGCTGTAGGTGGCAAGTCTCCTAATGTTGCTCTATGTAAAATAACCCGGTTTCTATATTACTGGTAATAGATTGGAATTATGAAGGTCATCCAGCTTTAAGAAATTTACTTCAACATCTCATTAAATTATACCCGTGTGTTATATATGCTAACATGCTAAGTCTAAAAATCTTACAGAAAACACTGGTTTTATTAAGTAAACATTTATGAGGATCATTATAACAGGCAGGTTACTAGGTACCACACAAAGAATACGCTTTATTGAACGGATTCCTTTTATTCAGGAAATCGTTGAATAAGTTTTGCAGGAAGGGTACAAAGTAACATACAGTCCCACTGTCCAAAATGATCACTGCACAAAACAGCAAACAGAATATGTACCACCAAAGTGTGTACACCAAAATGTAAGAATCAAAAGTCAAAGTAAAAAAAATGTTTAAGAGCTATCAAAGTTTATCAATATATATTGTAAACAAAAATTTATTTTGCAAATATTTTCATCACAAAATTGAGCTATTGCTTATATTGAGTCAAAACCAAAATATGCTTCTCTTCCCTCAAAGTTCACACAACTGAAAGCAAAATCTGCCCTATTTATGAAAAATCACAAAATCCTTCAAATCCCTAAGGGCAGATCAATATAATTTAATTAATCCCTTGATAAGGATTAATACGATATAATAAACTAGTCCTAATTAATATATTGAACAATATTAATATATTAAATTGATGACACTTATAAAATTAAAATATTTGATTA
>JAUZNK010011826.1:0-12518 GCA_035046665.1 Euphysa ruthae
TTATAAACATTTTTATTTACATAAAAATAACGATCTTAAATTATTTTAACTGTTAAATAATTAACTGCGTTATTTAATGCATTATTAGAAGAGTTAAACAAAACGTTAAAGACAATATACACGTTTTCGCTTGGAGCGTCACATTTGGTGTTTTCAAAACGCGGAGCATTGAAATTAAGTGATTTTTTAATATGGAGGTGATAAACCAGAGATTTTTAAATTATGGCTAGTGTAATTTAAATTTTTTACCTTTGGTATTTTACATTTTGTACGAAGTTTTCTCTGATGAAGGGAACTTCCTTGCTTTTAATTTTTTTAAATTATTTTGGCACCCGTTTTAATTTTAGGCTATTCACATTTTTTTTTTCTTTTTGTTGCGCTACAATGCGATACTTCAAATTTTACTCCCACCCCCAATCCTCGCACACCCTCATGCCAAATAGGTTGACATTAAACTTGACATTTCAAACAATCATAAAAGACCTTTTTGGAAATCACATAATAATGTTATGGATATCAAATGAGACTATATTATAGTCTTTCATTTATACATCCAAAGCTTTATCGTTAGTCATTGTCTGAAAAAAGGCTTGCCATCCCTTATGATAACATAAAAAGCATTTAATAATATTAACATACGGTAAAAAATTTTGTTTTGTGACATAATGGGTCAAAAAATGCATTCTGTTAAATTAGTTTTCTAGTCTATAATTACAACATTTATACCAAAAAAAGAAAAAAATATTCACACATCTGAAATTATTGGTTTTTTAATTAATTGATGAAATTAGGGTGAATGGGTGAATTTATAGGCCCCTTAATTCTTTACCACGTGTCTAAAAAGTGATAAACCATGCTTTAGTTTGAAAATCTTGCTAACAGAAGTTTTTCCAAATTTCAAAAGAAACCAAACTTTTGTTCAACCTATTCTGCATAATGGAGTTGAAACACAGAGTTTATTTAGGAGCTTTTATAACCTCTCTACCCTAATTAGAAAAAAAGTAATGGTAAGTGTCTGGAAAGGGAATATTTCCATTATAAAACTGAAAAATATATATTCTTTTTAATGAAATTTGAAACAAAACTTCTGAAAAAAGATTTTATTTTATTTAAACAGCCATTAATCTATTAGGCTCCATAACCATTTCAACTTCCACAATATGACAAAATAGTAAAATGTTAAAGTCAGATATTTTACATAAAAATAAAAGAAAAAAAAAAAAACATTAATTAAGTACTTACCTTTCTGTTTCTCTTTATCATATATCTGAATTCCCATTAGTCCACCATAATTTCCTCGTATTTGGGTTATGTCAGAAGTATTTGCCCTATTAGCACGCAGTATTTCATTTGATAGCCAATCTGTCCAATACAAATAGGTATCATCCAATGCTAAACCAAAACTATGACGAGTTTTCTTTACGACTATTCTACGATCAGTCCCATCTAGATTCATACTTTCTATTCTATCAATTTTAGCATCAGTCCAATAAATTCTGTCCTCACTGTAATCAATAGCTAAACCATTAGGCCACACTAGGTCAGTGAAGCTCAACAGTATACGATGATCAGTACCGTCCATGTTAGCTCTTCCAATCTTTGCTGGAGGGAACCAATCAGTATAAAAAAGTAATCTATAAATAAATGTTAATTCAGGGTAAATTTTATAATCTTTAAAATTGCTTATAAAATGTAAACAAACAGAACCCTTGAACTATTTCATTATCCTGCTTGAGCAAAGCCACAATCAATTATGGAAAATTTATATTTATGTTTATACTAATATAGTTCCTTTTTTTTTTAAATTAATGAATACATCCTCAATCAAAATTGGTAAAGCGAAAACCCCTTCTTTTGTTCTCACAATATATTGAGCCTTTCAAACAAAAGAAAGAGATATTATTCTGAAAATTTTACACAGAAAAGTTTGCAAAGAAAACTTTACATATAAGCCATAAAAAAGTAGATTCTGAAATCTTTTAAAAATTTTTGATGGTTTTACATTCAATGAAATATAAAAGCTTTTTGTAGGGTTAATTTGTTACAGGTGGTAAGGTAAATTTATTTATTGGGCAAGAACAGCGTATTGGGATTTGAAAAAACGGGACTTTGAGGCCCCTCACCTTTAAAATAAAGGAGAACATGCAAGTGTCAATATCACGCAAGTGTCATTGAATATCTTTTGATATAAAAAATTTATAAAAATGTAAAAAATGCAAGAAATGAAAAGAAATCTAATGAATTTACAAAAAACTATGAAGTTCTTATTTACATTGGTCACCTTAAGAAGTATAGATGCCAAAACATTTCTTAGAATGGTATTTTAATTTTGAAAAAAATAAAAAGTTTTTTTTTCTTTTTTTTTTAGACCAAGTTATTAAAACACAAATATTTGAAAATTTATTTTAAATCGTGTATCGCTAAATCCTGTTTTCCTTTATACTGAAAGTTGCCATTTGTTGTCCAAGTATTCAAAAGTTCTGTCTGGTTAGCAATCTGATCCTCATGATTACCTTCCTATCATTCTTCTTGCAATCATAACATATTCAACTCATGAACTCATGTGTTACTCGTTACTGAAAGTGGGTCAATCTATTTTCTGATCATCAGTATAGTTTTCTTTCTAGTAGGTCCACTGCTGTTGCTCTGACTGTCATTTGTTGATGTTTGCAGTAAAATCAGGGCGACTGTACTTTATATCTCTAAGGCATTCAACAACTTGTGGCATGCTAGACTTTTCTAAAAATGAAGTCATACGGTATCTCTGGTGAAGTTTTTAAATATCATGAAGTCCTTTTTGTCTATCGGGGAAATCAAGGTAGTCCTTGATGGCCTCTCATCAACCTGTTACCCTAAAAATTCTGGTGTCCCTCAAGGTTATGCTGCAGGACCTATTCTTTTTCTAATTTTCATTAATGATTTGCCTGATAGCTTGCTATATATGCGAATGACACCTTATACTCATCCTTAGAGACAATGCATTTGATAAGATTGAAACAGCAGCTGATATGGAAGATGATCTTTGCATTGTACTGTAATGGGCTGAGAAATGGTTGGTGTCATTCAATGCTTTAAAAAACAAGCTTCTTTCCATAAACCACCTTAGGACACCTTTCCTTCCATCTGTGCTGATGAATGGTAGCGAACTCACTGAGTCTATGCAAATTCAATTGTTAGGCCTAGCTTTCACAAATAACTTCTCCTGGAATTCTGCCGCCATGAAGGTTGGATCTCTTTTCTGAATGCAGCACTTTCTTCCCCGCAAAAAAATACTTTAGATCTATAAGGGTACCATTCGATCAATTGTATTGTATATTGCTAACATTTTTGGGCTGGAGCCCCAACTGTATGTTTCAACATTCTTAACCGAATTCAGAAAAGTATACTCAACCTTGTTGGTCCTGATCTTTGTTCAAATCTTCAACCACTTTCCCATCGCAGAAATTTGGCCTCCTTGTCACTGTTCTATAAATATTTTCATGAACATTGTTCTCTTTTTGAAACAAGCAACACCTCTACTTAAGATTTCCTCAAGGACCACAAGGCTTTCATCTGCTACTCATCCTTTAACAGTACAGATCCCTAAATTTCATAAAAAGTTTTATTCATGTAGCTTTTTCCCGCATACTATGCTTGTGAAACTCTCAAATCCCTGAACATTTTATTTTGGATTATGATATCAAATCCTTTAAGTCTAACATCAATCAATATCTTTCTCAATCAATGCTAGATCTGCTTTATCCTTATACTACATCTTTTTGCCTCCTATCTAGTAGTGCCTTGTAAAAAGTGACTTATTTAGAAAGATAAAAATGGAAATTTTTTAAATGGACAGCAGATGAAAATTAGCAAACCTCTACATTCAATCTTATGTTGGATATGGTGTACGCTGTGAGAAAAAAAAAAATAAAACTTTTTAAGAAAATTAATTCATTTAGTACAGAGAAATGAAGCAAATTTTTGCTTATAAATATATTATTTAATGGCATTGATAAATAAAAATACGATTAATGAAGAGAAAAAAAACAAAGTAAATTCAATAATACACATGTCTAAATTTAGAAAAATTTAACAAAAAACGCCAAAATCGTTTTACAAGCTGAATGCCTCTGCCGAAATTTATCCTGGCTGTTTTTTTTTTAAATAAGTTAATAAAAAACGAAATGGTTGTGGATTTTATGGAAACATTAAAAAACGATTTTAGAAAAAAATAAGTATTAAATGAAGATGAATTTATAGGGGTTTCAAGGAAAAAGTAACTCACCCTTTAGCTGGGTAAACTACAAGAGCTCTTGGTTTAAAAATATTTTTCATAATTAATGTTCGCCGAAACTTGCCATCTAATTTTGCAACTGATATCCCAGAATTTTCAACTCTTGAATCAGTCCAGTACAAATTACGCCCAATCCAATCAACTGCAACACCATCAGTACTCTCAATGTTGTCTGAAGCGATCCATTCTTTTTTTCCACCTGTGCCATTCCCTATGTACACACGACCAACTTTGTGAAGTTTTAGATCACTGAAATAAATATACTCATCTAAAGCATCATAATCGACCCCTACTCCACTGATTAGACCAAGTATAGGTGTCATAACATCATGTATATATGAAGAATCAAGAGAAATACCACGAACTTCCCAATTACGTGCAAATATCAGGAATTTATTTACTTTTGTACAAGAAAACCCATTTTCATTCAGTCTATAACCATATTTACAGAGACATGAAAATTTATTTTGAGCTTTAATAACACAAATGTGCTGACATCGACTATTATTACACGGGTTATTATAATTTTGCTGTCGCTCATGACTCATTAATTGAATGTCCATGGGCCGTGAAAGATTATTAAGTACCACCTTGTAGTCCTTCATTCCTTTATTTTTGTGTACTCTGATTATGCCCTTTTTCACCCAATCTGTAAAATAAATATAGTCTTCAAATAATGTCACTGCAAATGGGTGAGGAACAAACTGTTTCCCTTGAATCACATTTCTTCGCTGCTTTCCATCATAATTTACTGAATCTATATAATCGTAACGTGCATCTATCCAATAAATAACTTCCATTTCATAATCTATAGTTAACCCGTTTGGCCAACCAACTCTTTCTGTAACAAGAGGTATTAATGAAGTCCCATCCATTTGAGAACGCAATAATTTGGCACCCTTACCCCAATCAGTTATAAATAGATAACCTTTCTTAGGATCTACAGCTAACCCTCTTGGACTATTTAATCCCAATGATATCAATGGACTACGTTTCAGGCCATCATACGTTGCAACATCAATTCTGTTTGCAGAACTTTCAGCAAAATATATGATTTTGCTTATCCAATCGATAGCTAAACCATCTGGAACAGCAAGTCCAGTCTTTATAACAGTTTGACTCTAAAAAAAATAAGTCAATAACAATTTTATAATATCAAAGCTTGAAAAAAATTAAATTCGCAGTTGCTCACAAAGTTGGAAAATATTCTATCAACAATGTACAGTGTATTCCATGGTTAACTAGTTCCAGATCAATAATAATGTCTAAATTTTGTTTTTAGAAAAAACTTCCAACAAATTTTTATTTGCACCGATTTCAATACCTGGTAGGAATTCCAGTCAAAAACATTATTTAAAATAGTAATAAAAACATTCAGGAATCTGAACCAATCACTTAACATATTTCACACAATCTCAAAAAATCACATGAGTGCTGTGTTTGATTCTTCAAATTAAAATGCCAAACGTTACCTCGCTCGTTGATTTGGAAGATCCGTGTAAATATGCTGATTTAATCACATTTTCAGTAACGTCAGTGTAAAATATTCTTCCTGATGCAATGTCATAATCAAGCGCAACTCCACGAGTAATATTTGTTATCAATGTTGAATGAAGGTTTGTGTTTAAATTATACCTTTTAATCAACTTCACATCAACAAATATGATCTCAACATCACTTTTTTCTATAAACAACATTAAAGCAATATAATATAAACTAGGCATATTCTTAAAGTCCCTTAACTAGACATAAAAGTTGAAAATAGGGTATACATAAATGTGAAAGCACATGTTAAAACTCTTATAAAATTCTGTACACCACTAAAAAATCAATCTTCTTTTACAATCTAAAGGCAAAACTGCACTCGAAATGCCTGGTACATTAGAGCAAAGTTATTTGTGAACCATTTACCACTAAAAGTATACACATGAAGTAATGTAGGTAGGTAAACACATAGATTTCTGTACTATGCAAATAACAAGAAAAATCATAAGTACTTGAAAAACTATACAACACAATATACCACATACCATTTTTACATTAAAAAAGCTTATTCACACGTTAAATGTCGCTAGCAAAATATTGAAATGTGTTAAATAAATAAAACTTAACTCATCATAATGCATGGCTAAATGGAACATGTTATCGACCCATCAGAATTTTTGTCCAAAATGCTTTTAGCCATTTAGTATACACGAAAAAGTCAAACGAATAAACTAAATAGTACAGTAAATAACAAACCATTATATCTGCAACGTGTATCGTTTTCCAGTATAAAATTCTTAAAGCATGAACATTTTGCAACTCCATTTACATTCTCACAAATTTGACTGCAAGGCTGAGAAAGACAAGGACTTAGCTCTGAAAAATAAAAACAATTTTGTGCTAATAAATAATCAATATATAAAGGTTTGAGAAAGCATGACAACCTTGTTGACAAGCCAAAGTTGAAAATGGTATTTTTTTACACTACCAGTGGTTAATATACAATAAAGTTGAAAATAAAAATAAATTCTCTGTAATCAGCATTGATATTAAGTTTGATCTAATGGAAGGATAGATTATGCTAAAAAAAAAAGATTTTATGGTACTTACATAAGGTATATATATAGTGAAATAAAAAATATTGTTTTTAAGTTCGACTCCCACCTCTGGCATAAATTTACTTACCATGTTAGCATGTTACCTCTGAGATGCTAATGCAACGCTAGCTCAATTTGGTCAGGTTGTTTGGTTGAGAGAATTTCATAGGCGCAAATGGGTGTTCTAAGTACTCCAAGACTCGTCCTGTGGGCCCTTCTAGAAATATTGTCAAGGCAATTTGTTGGTTCCCCAGGTTAAATATAAAATTCTCAGTGCTCACAATTTAAAATACATCGCAATTTAAAATTAATTTAAATTTAACTTACCACTTTTGTTTAAAGACACAAAATTAAATATTAAAACAATATTTTAGATTTGAATAGAAAAAATAAAACAGTTACGTCTAATGACATAAAATTAAATGTTAAAACAATAGATGTTTAAGAATATTCTAATGGAATTCTTTTGTTTAGCGTTTAAACTGCCGACAGTATTAAAATTAATTTTGATTTGTTTTGATATTGTTTCGATTGAATTATTCTCTACAGTTCAAATAATATTAATAAAGAAATGGAAAGGTCAGACAAAAATATGAAAAAATAGGCACAGATTTAAGCAAGAATTTAGGCATGAATTTCTGCGGAGTCAGCAAAAAAAGAAAACTTCCTTCCTTAGAGAATTCTTTGCATTACTGCCAAATGAGCTCCAGCTGCAAAGGTCGCTGTGCTCGCCAGTACTGTTTAGGTAATGATTTCAATACTAAGACATTAACTATTATTTTGGCCGCTTTATTTTAACCATAATCACTTGTAGCTAATATTATATAAAGTATATATTGGTTTTTATCTAAAATTTATTTAATACCTGAAATAACATGGATTTAAATGCATTAGAAGCCACCCATTATACAAAAAATTAAATTGAAACTACCTACAAAGTGAGTGGTGATATCAAAATGATGATTTATTAGTATATCCTACTTCAATACTATATACCCCTTTGAGACTTGCAAGAAGATAATTTATCTGCTTTCGGACTTATCGCCTGATGAAGGAGAACTCTTTTTTGTGGCCTTATAGAGGAACCTTGGCCTGAGCAAAGGAGCTAACACAAGCTCTGGAACCGAGTGTTCAGCAATATAACTGGGCCACCCAATGCCTTGTGGAGCAAGCCTCTTGAGGCAAAGGTTAGAAGAAAGTAACATTGACTTCAAATCCTCCTGCTGCTTTGCAGAGCATACCTCTTTAGGCAAAGGCTAGGAGTCAGCACTCCAATTTCAAACCTGCAACTTTTTCGATCACCAGCATCTAGATTTTATCCTGCACTGGGCCGATGATAGATTTGGCCAAGTAACTCCTGGAAACACCCTCCTTCTATCTCTATGGCCTATTCACAAAATTTATTTTTCTAATGCTACTGCATAAAGGGTAACTGATTCGCTGCCCCTAGTAATGGCGACAAGTAAGTGAAGACCAGGAAAAAACCATAAAATTAATATTTGCTGCTGAGTGACAAAACAACTTTTGTCAGCAACAAATCACAAGTACATGGCATTACATCACAGCCCTTGGTGAGACGACACTGGCAAATGACGGCAGACCTGATGACCAATTCTATAGCTTCTTCTCGAATGGTCTCATACCTTAAGACTGAATACCAACCACCACTTCTGAAAGACATATGTCACTTTGTTTAACTCTCACAAACAAAAAATTATCGTAATCAGTGCCTATGCACCTACCCTCAGAGACAAAAACAAAACAAAGGAACGATTTTACAGCGAACTTGATTTGCTAATTAAGAATAATCTGCAATCAGACTGACTTTTTATCCTCGGCGACTTCAATGTATGGGTGGCCATCAAATATGGGCTCCACTCGGACCTCACAGCATCCGAAAAACCAATGACAATGGTTTACTTCTTCCCACAAAATGTGTTGAGCACAACTTAGCCCTAACCAACACCTTCTTTCGCATAAAGAATAAGAAAAAAGTTTAACATTGGCAAGGATTATTTTCAAAAAGCCAGATATTAGTCTAACACCAAGACTAACTACATTATATACATGGTTTGTTTACAAAAATATATTTTTTTGTTTGAGTTTTTTTATCGATATAGTATGCAGTAAGTACTCAAACATTTAAAAATCAAATTTTTGTCATTCAATAAGTTATTATTTATTAAATTTTAAGGATAATTGCTAAATCTTATCTTCAAAGTTTTGTTTGAAACATTGAATCAACTTTTTGAATGCAGAATGTTAGAGAGAGGATTTTCGTACTAAATTTACAAACTTTAAATCTGTAGTTCTTAAATTTTTCCAAAGAAATCAAAGTTGCTTTTGTCAACTGTTAGACTTGAAAAATATTAAATTTTTTTTCAGGTAACGCACGTCTAAAACATTGTTAAAAATTGTTGAACATTGAACTAAATTTGATACTTCATATAAGTTTTAGCTCAGACTCTGCATATTGACTAAACTTACTTTTGCATGAAGTGCCATCGGCTGCTAACTCATATGTTTTATCATTGCAAACACAAACTGCTTTACCAGTAGGTAATTGCTGACACTTATGTTCACACTTAAAATCTTCACATTGCCTACTACCTGAAAAACAAAGACATTAAAAAATTATTAGTGCTTTACAGATTTTTCCGATATTAGACAAGACTAGATCAGTGTAAAAATCCAAAAAATTAATAAACTTAAAACAATTTCTCGTTTCAATGCGTAAATATATATATAATAAATAAATATATATATATATATATATATTCTGAATAAATTTTAAGAAATATACAATATTTTCAAACTCCTTAGCTCTGTAATGATGAATCACACAATAGCAAAGACTATAAAAGGACAAAATTTAGTTAAGAGTGGGAGGAAGATGGATTTACAAAATTAAAATTAAATTTTGTTCAGTTATCAGGTATTTAGGGTAAAAAAAAATTTACATATCTGTAAATAATCACACAGATTGTATTTGAAAATAGATTGTATATATTTAAATATTATAAAACTGACTGTAATTGACTCTCAATTAAAAATTACCATTAAAAAAGAACTTACTGCATTTATAACTTTCGTCAGAACCATCAGTACAATCATTGATACCATCACAAAGTAATGTCGTCTTTATACAATTCAAGGTACCAGGGCAGTGGAATTCATCAGAACGACATTTATGGTGCAATGCTGCGAGATAACAACCATAAAATCAGAGAATCAGGAAAGAATATATATCCGGAACGACCCAGGGAGTATTATCGAATGAAAAAAAAAATTGTTTTTTTTTTTTTAGATAACTTGATTAATTTTTTGATTGATTGATTGATTTTTCAAATCTTTCAATTTTTCACAATTCAAAAAATTTTTCGCCAATTAACTGTATCCCAAATATAAATAATTATTAGATAGGGCCCATAGGGCCCAAGATCTGCTAGTATCTTTTAAGGGAAAAAAATGAAGATAGAAAATAAAGTGATTATAATCAAGGGCTCTGTGTGATAACTTTAAACTGTTAGAGGAATTTTTTATTTTTGTCAAGATAAAATTTTTCTTACCACATTGCTGCAAAACTTCATCTTCAGATTTGGTTTTACCAAATTCTTTCACACAGTCATTAGAACCATCACATAAGTATTCTAATGGAATACAGTAATTACCATGTTTGCAAAAGTATTCATCTTCTTCACATTCAGTTCTATCTAAATGAAATCAAATTAATACAATGACAGCACAGTGATTTCCACTGTTGAATTTCATATCAGTGCTCCAAAACAACTCAACAAACCTGTCAATTACCTTAATCTCTAAAGGAAAATTCTCTGAAGGGCCAAGTTTATTTTTTGTCAGTCAAAACGTAGAATTGGGAACGAAAATTTATTTTGTTTATATTACACTATACTTTGAAACTTAAACTATGACTACCATCGGACCAAGGACAGACTTACCATAAATTAGTTTATAGAACACCAACTTGTTATAATCTCTTCCATTCCTTTTTTTTTTTTTTTTTTTTTTTCTCTTCCTTTCTCTTTTCTGTGAAAATTAGACACAAAATAAGAGGGGAAATGCAGTGCTTAAAAGTTAAAAGTTAAATGTCAAATTGATTGCTGTTAAGGAAAAAAAACAGTTTTTTTATTCAAAGCATTGTTATTGTACAATATCAACTTACTAAATATTATTTTTTTAACTGTTTTGTTTTCCACACTGCTACTACAAACTAATACTATCTTGTACCGAAAGCATAAAAGTTTTAAACCAAATTTTTAATTCTAAAAAAAATAAAAAGACCCAATTGTAAAACATCAACTTGACTGTAAAAATCAAAATCGAAGAAATCAAATTAATGTCAATCAATCACTGTTACCATCCAAAGACGTAACCCAGGATACCCTCAGACATTCAATCAACCAAAAATAAATCAACCAAAAGGTAATGAATTTATAAAATAAGTGTACCCGGGGTCATAAATAAACCTCAGAACCAAAAGCATAAATTAAAGAATATGCTTTTTATGCTAGCTTTTAAGGCCTTCATAGTAATATCAGTATGTTAATCACATTCTTTTTGAATAAGTCTATAAATTTGAATATCTTGGTTCAAAGGTTCAAAATGTTTTCGCATCAGATGAACTTAAATTCAAAGTTTCTGTGAGATATTACTGATATTGGTCATGTTTAATTATTTAGAACAAATGTTGAGACCAGTACAAAAAAACATTAATATTATATCATAATTGCCTCAAAGCAAAAGGGAATCAGAATATGAAATATCAAAAAAATTTTATCTCCCAGCAAACATCTTTCGTTGATATATTTTCATAGGTAAATAATTCTAATTTATTTGTTTGTGATAATAGAATTATAATGGAGATATGTAATATAGTTTTTTCGACAATATCAAACTTTATAAAAGTCCCACAGAAAGAAAAGATGGTCAACACAAATATGTTAAATCTCTAGAAACAACAAAATTTGGTAAATTTCAATAAAATTGTCAATCACCTAAGAAATTTAATCTTTAAAATTACTTACTACAAGAGCTTGGTTCATCAGATTTGTCAAAACAATCAAAATGACCATCGCAATACCATTTTTTATTTATGCATTGACCTCCGTTACATGGAAATTGAGATACCGGGTTGCAATAGGGCTTAACAACCATCGAAGGAATACCTAAAAATAATTGAATATGGACACAGGACCGACTACAACAATGAAACAATCTTATTTCATTATTAACTACTAAATTTTAGATATAGATTCATTTTTCACTCTGTACCTAAGAGAAATTCTTTTTTAGCACATATTTCATAATACATTTATAATAACGCGTTTTTCAATAATTTTTAAAATACTACTGCATAAAACTTAAGAGCATAACTAATAACCTAAAAATGCTGATTAAATATGAAAGAAAGATTTAGCACATTTTTCTCACATTTTAAACTGAATTTTTACTTTGTCAAATTTTTTACAAATTCATTAAATTAGTTGCAGACAAAATCTTTTTTTAGATAAAAATCATAATCTATACAAAAACACATATATTCAATATAAATAATAATAATACAACTATTCAATATAAATAATAATAATACAACTATTCAATATAAATAATAATAATACAACTATTCAATATAAATAATAATA
>JAUZNK010011826.1:12618-23451 GCA_035046665.1 Euphysa ruthae
ATACAACTATTCAATATAAATAATAATGAAAATAATGAAAAACAAAGAGAAAACAAACTAAATATCTGTCAAAAATAATAAAATAAATTATTATATCTTCAATATAGTAGTAATCTAAGGACCAGTGTGTCTCATTGGAAAAAAATTGAGAAGTGTAAATTTTCTCTGAGACAATTTGTTAAGAAAATAAAATAGAATTCTTTATGGCTTTTTTAACACTGCACTTGTATCAAATAACCATTTAAAATAGTCAATGATCCCAAACTGCTACTATACAACCACTTATTTAAGCCTCCTCCACTCTTAAAATTAATATATTCTTCAAAACTATTTGCCTAAAAGTCAAACAAAATCCTATATTCATAGAAAATATTTATAGTTTATATTTAGTTTCCTACAGTTAAAAGAACTTTATCAACAATGAAAAGATTCAATAATAGTTTCTCTAAAATTTTAAAATTTGTTTTAAAAAAAAATAGATTTTTATTTTAAATTCATAATCTTTCACAATATTCAATAGAATTTTAAAAATTTCAAATTTTAATGTATATCAACCTGCAACATATTTACAATAATAATTAAATAAATTATATAAATAAGAATTAAATAAATAAAATTAGAAAAAAATAATAATAATAAAAAGGTGCTTAAACAACTTAAAAATTCTAACCAAAAATAGCTTCTTTAATGACGGTCACCTACATACATTTATTATTTACTACCTACATATATTTCACAAAATAATCATAAACATGCACTTTGTAATTAATAGACTCTGCAAAATTAGCAAAATTGTCACTTACAAACTCAGGAATTCTACTTGAACCTTAATGTTATTGCAAAATTTTTTCTTTGCCAGCCATATTTCGTCATAATTAATTTACAGCTAAAAAAACTATTCACCTAATGATTTCCTTAAAAGCTTTTCTTCATCAAAATTAAAGTAAACTCATTCGTAACCCAAAAATTTTTAAGAGAAATTTTTTTTTGAGATTCAAAATACAAACTACTGATTTACTAAAAATGTAAGCCAAAAAGTAAACAAGGGTAGTAAAGTAAATTAAAATGTAAATTAGGGTAAGTAAACTAGAAGAAAAAAAGAAGGAAAAGGATAAATATGTAGTAGATATATTTCACTGTTAAAAGGCCCATTCAAATGGATGAGATTTTAAACTTGCTTGCTTGTTTGCTTGCTTGCTTGCTTACTTTACTTACTTACTTACTTACACTTTAACACTTTCACATTTTCGAAACTCTTTGGACTTTAGAGCTGCTCATTGATTATCACCTCACCATTGAAACTTCAATTGAACATGTATAAAGTAATTTATAATAGACTCCTTTAATAAATATATTAAATATAGCTTTGTCGCTTCAGGACTTTTGATTTGACTTATTCTAAAATGTAACCATTCTTTGATATTTTTATAGCCTTTTAATAAAATATTCAATACCATTTCAATCAACATAAATATAGCCATTCTGACGCATCCATACACCCGATATTTTTTTTCTCATAACGACTTAATTTTCTTCCTAATATATACTAAATACAACTATTAAATAATTATAATCAAATTTTAAACACCATAAAATATCTATACAACCAAGAAAAAATTCATTGCCATATTTGGGCTAAACTTAACATGTTTCGGAGAATGACATTTGTGCCCAAAAAAATTTTCAAAAAGCATGACAAATCAAAACATTGGAAACTATAATTTCTAACATCATACAAGATATCAACTAGAAAAACAATTTCAAGAAAATATCAGACAATGTCATCAGTGTTTCAGAGATTGGATATTTTATTAGATTAAGGGTTTAACCAACCTTAAACGAAAAACATTTTCTATTTATCAAAATTTGTTAAAAAACTCTTCCAATGATAGGGAACTTGATGGCGTTAATTCCTTTTCATGGATATTTTAAGCACAATAACAATAAGATTTTAGTTAACAAGCTAAGAAATGCATATAAAATTAGCAGAATTCTTCATAAACACTTGCATAGATTTATTGAATTTGATATTAAAGAATATGCATTGGTCTTAGAGAAAAGAGCTTTAAATTTTGCAGAAAATATCATTGGTATTAGCAAAAAGACTGGACGCTTTCCATCAACACTGCTTGAGAAGGATCTTGAGAATCACCTACCGAGATCAGATAACCAACGTCAAAGTTTTACAACGCACCGGGTCGCTCAGGTTACAGGACATTGTGACAATGAGGCGAATGCGTTTGGCAGGGCACATATTGAGAATGTCAGAACATCAACACGCAAAAATAGCGCTTAAATGGCAACCAAAGGATGGCAAAAGGAAACGTGGGAGGCCAAGGACAACTTGGCGTAGAACCATACAAAATGACATCAAAAGGCTGGGCTGGATTGGAATACGATGGAACAAGCTGCTGCTGAGAGAAAGAATTGGAAGCTGCTAACTGCCCGATGCGCAGATTTAAGCTGGACGGAATAAGGTACTAAGGTAAGGATTAGCAACAAGCACAAAAACATTCATGCTCAAAAAATCTCTGCACCTGGCTTGTTTGATGTAATCATTTTGATGGCGCTAAAATATGTGAGCAGGTATGTAACAATCTGTTATACAAATTAGGTAACTATTTTGATATATGAGAAATATTGATTTACGCCACAATGATGCTGTATTGCCCTGTATTTTGAAAATTTGATAAATCAACATAAAAGTTGCATGCAGCTTTCACTGATCTTGTGTTTTTTTCAATTTAATACTTATCTAGTTTGCTACAAAATGTTAGTCTATCAGGTGAGAAAATATTTAAACTTGATAATTTTCTTTTTACATGTTTTCTTTTCCAAATTAGTATTAGCCATCTATCTACACTTTGATTTTTGTATATGTTCTGATTTGAGAAAAGCTTCCTTATATATGCATATTAATAAATTTCTTCATTCAAAGATAATATCAATAGACTTGCCTCAATGGTAATACAGAAATACCTAATGATACATGACAAGTAATTAATTTGAATTCCTAATTAGAATTGCAATAAAGGTAAGTGAGGTTTAGATTGGTATTAAAAAAGTTGACTATATTGATGTTTTTTTGCTAAATCTAGAAACTCTCCTTTAAAATCAAATTTTCCCAGGCAGCATGTTTTGGACAATTGAAAATAAGTATGAGTCACATGTGTTCAACTTCTCAAGAAGTCTTATCTACTATAATTCAAAAAAATATTTCCTATGTTTTCAAAAACAGATAAAGGCGATTTTTTCTTTGTAAACCATTTAAACAAAAAATCTGGCCTTTTCTCAAAATGCTGGCAAAAAAAACAAATTATAAGTTCGCAAACCTGAAATTTGAAGAATAGCTGGAATCAAAAATCAGAAAACGTTGAAAAAGGGACACGTTCTTTTTGATCTGGTACAGATAAATCTCTTAAATATATATTAAATGTAAGTAAATTTAAAAAAAATTTAATGACTCACGTTCATTAAATGGTCCATTAAAATGAATCAAATTTTTAATCCACCCATCTTGTGCTGGATACCATGGGTCTGCTGCATACACCTTCACATCTTTGAAACTACTAGGTTTTGAATTTTTGAGAGTAAATATAACCTTCCCATTAAGCTCAATAGTGTAAGTATATGTTACCCACTTCAGTCTGCCAAACCCTTCGACACGTTTTATTTGACTTATTCTAACATGTGACCACTCTAAGACATTTATTGGCTCTGAATTGAAATAACGATTTATTACGCCATTTAATCCTGAACTGACATGAAGAGCCCCATTCGAAGCAACCCAAACACCAGGGATTCTGTCCCCGTATTTATTTTCGTTTCTACCAGTTGTGAAATGAATGACATTGTGCCAACCTTCTTTAAAACTATTTGGTTTGAGGTCAAACAAAACTACATATTCACTGTTAAGTTGAGGTATTGAAGATATTAAGTTCCCTCTAGTTAATAGAGTGGCATCAGCAATTAATAGTCTTTTGCCTAAAATTAAATAAGTTCATTGCTGTATTTTTCATAAAAAAAAAATCATCCACATCAGACTGACTTTAAGGAAATTTCACTTCTGTAAATGTATTTCTAACAAGAAAAAGTATTGATTGGTCCTCTAAAAAAATCAAAATCAAAATTACTAATTGAACGAAAGATAATACCATTTAATCTTATTACATTGAGAAATTGACAAAAGCATGAAATTTTGCTTAAATTGGCCTATAAATTGTTAAAAGGGGTCATTGCTAGGAAAAAGAATTTTTGGAACATGCTAAATGATAGCTCATGTTCACTTAACATCATACAAAATTTTTAAAAAAAACACTCTTAAGGCTTGATTTCAAAAAAATTGGCAAAAATTTGCTTTAACTTGGCCAAAAAAAACTTGCAAGCACATTATCAACTGTCTCAATATTTCACTTATACACAGTAAATACAAAAAATTTTGGTGTTAAAAAAAAAAACAAACCATCACATCCAGTTTCGTCAGAAAGATCATCACAATCATCCAAACCATCACAACGAGAATTTCCTGGTACACATGTCTGTGAAGTTTGACACATAAACATTGAACTATCTGGACATTTCTTTGACTCTACAAACAACACATTTTTGTCAATAAATTTTGTGATAATTTTTTGGCAACAAGCAATTGAACCCACCAGTCAAATCTATATCACATTTTTCATACATATTATATGATAACCAAATGTGAAAATGTGTTCATGCATTTAGGTAGCCAAACAAAATGAAAAATTGAGAGATAATTTTTATTTTAATAAAGTAAATACTATTTCGCACATTTGATTGAGTACATTTAATTTCCAATATTTTCCAATGCTCAAATCAAACACATCTATTAACATGTTTTTACCATGGTGGAAATTATAGAAAAGTTACCAATGATGAAAAAAAAAATGTTTTGAACGTTGGGAAAAGTATATTCAAAAGATTTACATTTTCCTTCAATCTTTGGTCCAGATTAAAATTTCCCATCGAAAAAGTAAAGTATTCTGTCAATAAGGAATTTAATCTCTGCATTTAAATTTATTATGTATTTTATGAGAGTGGTGTTGGTTATAAATAATAATAAGGACCGATAATATTTTATAACATTAAAAGTAAAACGTTTCCCCAAGATAATGATAAAAAAATCTAAACAATAAAAATATTTAAAGCTGGCACTGGACCAAAAATAAAAATCATAAACTTTGAATTTTTTATTGCCTTGCATAAAGGACAAGTCATGCAAATCAGATCCAAAACTTACAGATTTTTTCAAAAGCAAAAAAGTGGTGAGCTTTGCAACTGGAGTTCTTTTGGCAGTAACGCGAAAAATTCTCTTAATAATGAAGTTTTTTTTGCTGACTCCGCAGAAATTCATGCCTAAATTCTTGTCAAAAAAAAGTTTTTTTTCATATTTTGTCTCGCCTTCCCATAATCAAGAAAATATCAAAATCAAATCAAAATCAATTTGAATACTGCCAATGTTAAACGTTAAATAAAAAATTCCATTTGAATATATATCTATTGTTTTAATATTTAATTTACTGTCATTAAACATACCTGTTTTATTTTTTCTATTCGAAAGTAAACAAATATTGTTTTAATATTTAATTTTGTGTCTTTAAAAAAAGGCAGGTAAGTGGTAAGTTAAATTTAAATTCATTTTAAATTGGAATATTAATTTTTTTATTAATATTAATTAAAAATTGAGACAATGAATAAACCATTTTAACAATCAAACTGTTTTTACAAAAAAAAATTTACCTTTTAAAATCTTTTAAAATTTGGATCAACCTGTTGCCAGTTTTTGGCAAAAACCTCTGAAAAAATACCTTAACAAATAATAATTTAACTGCAAAGATGCACTTAATGTGTCTATATTCGTGTAGAATTTGAAAAAAAAAATTATATATCAGTTTTTGAGAAAAATGCAAACATTGTTTCATTGTCATAAATTTCAAGAATCATGGTCCAGTACTGAAATACTTTTCAACAGGTCACCATAGATCAAGATACCTTTATGGAACTCTAACTTTATACATAATTTGAAAAATAGCTATCGGTTTCACAAAAAAATTTTAGAGAGGTGTTTTTGAGCAAAAATAGGCCAAAATTAGATAAATCCTCAGCGCCGATTTATTTTAACATCTTGCTTTTTAGCAATTTTGGGCCGTTCGAGAATTTATATGGACAAACCAATCATCAGCAACACCATTGATGAGTTCCATTTATAGTATTAAATCACCATTAACAAAATTATTACAAATAGTGAAGCTGTTCTGGAGATACTTATTTTTGAAAAATCAAGTGTTCTGATTTGTAAAGAACATTTTAGGCTATAATCTAAGTACAGGAATTTTTCGAGAAATGTGATATAATATCCAAAAAAAAGTCCTGTTATTGGCCATTTTAGGTCTTTTCTAACCATTTTCCGGTCAAGCGAGAATTCTTCCCCAAATTCAGTTCTGTTGCACTACCCTATTACTATGTAACTATGTAACTTCCTGCATAAAATCAGAAAAATTCTTAAAGCAGTTAGCAAAAATCTGAACTGATGGACAGGTAGTTGAACATGAATTCATAGGACCTTTTACCCTTTGTGGGTCCAAAAAAACGTCAAAGATAACCAAGTGTCTCAGAGAAAATATCTAAATATGTAAAATAGTATCTACTTTTACGTTATGCTGCATATTTTTCACCAAGCTTTAATTCACTTGTATAATTGTTTTTATAGAAAAATTTCAAACGTGATTTTAATGTGTTTGCACAAATAAAACATTAAAATTTAGCTATCAAGCCGAAATAAAACACCCCGTGAAAAATTCTACGATCTGTACAAGTTTGGTAATTCACCAGTCTCAAAACAGATAAATTAGAAGCAATTTTTTTAAAATTCAAATATCATCAAAATGTAATCCGAAGACATTTGAAAATTTCATATAAACTTATTGTTAATTATACTCCTAAAAATTAGCTTACATTTGATTTTTCTTTGACAATGTATATTTCAACTCACCGCAATTGATTTCATCTTTTCCATTTCGACAATCATTTTCTGTATCACATTTATATTCAATTGGTATGCAGAATGGAGGTGTAGTTGAATTACAAGAAAAATGTTTCGTTACTGAGCCGCATTTATGTACTTCAATGAAATAAAAATAAACATTAAATCAATAAAAAATCATTGGTACTGATCAAATATTTAGTCACTAAAGCTGAATTTTAGTCATTAAAAAAATAATGATTTTGACTTTGAATGGATTTGTTGTAACAATACTATAACACAATATAGAACATTAGTTCGGGATATATCTGTATAAATTCATTGGCTACAGCAATACTGTCAATTTAAATATAAATAGAGCAACTTTACTAAGAAGTATTGTTTAAATTTTGATGAATCCTAAATAAGAGTGTTTTAGATGGATATTTTGACTATTTCTTGTAGCTAAATGCATAGCAAGTTGCTAAAAAATAGCTGAAAAAATTACCTATATTTAAACCTACCAAGCAAGTCTAAAAATTGTCTCTTTTTGTGACTTTTTAGCAAAGTTTAAAATCTAAAAGTAAAAAGTTTTAATTTTTTGATCAATAATTTTTAATTTTTTTATTTTTAATTTTTTGCCAAACTTAATAAAGTGATAAAGTGAATTTTTAAGAACTTCTGCCAATGAATCATGGGTAAATTTAAGCAACAACTTTAGATATCGAATCAACCATGTATATAGTTTTTATTATGGAATAATATGGGATCTATATATCTGGCACTAGATTTTTGTTATATTACCTAAATAGAATAATTGCATAAATGTCCTTCATATTCATTTTGTAAGTTCAAAATTGATAGTATAGCAATCATGCCTACAAAAAAATTATGTTTTACTGAATTATTTAAAGGTAAACCGAAACTTTTTGACTCCATCTTCAGAAATTGAAGTCTGTTGAAAAGTTCCAGTCAGAAAAAAAAATTTGAAGTAACCACGTATAGCCTTATAATTATACTCAAAAAATTTTCACTCACCCTTAATATAATAAAATGTTAAAACTTTAAGTTTAAATATCATAAATAATAATTTCCAATGTCACAGAAAATGAAAGCATAATTATTATTCCTGAAAAAATATCTACAAACAAAGAAGTTACCTCTTATTCCTGCTTAGAAAGGTGTCAAAATTTTCAGAAGGTGGTAACATAACTTTAGAGAAAGGTTTTTTGTGCAAGACTTTCAGTATTGTTGTAATTTGTAGTGACATAAATCAATTTCAACATCATACGGTTAAAAGCAGAAATGATTTACTTACTTGGGCAGTTTATCTCATCACTCTTATCTTCACAATCAAACCTTGAATCACAATGCCATTTCTTTGGAATGCAATTCCCTGATTTCACACATTTAAATTGCACTGCCGTGCAATTGCTATCACCTGTAAAACAAGCAGTTAGTGACTAAATTTTTAAAAATAAACATAGATAAAAAAAAAATGAGTAAATTAGAAAAAAAAAATTTTTATCAATTTCTCACATAAAATTTTTACCTGTATTTGACCAAGGAGCCAGGCCAAGAAGCCTTTCAAAACAGCCAATATACTGCAATAAGTTTTATTTATTAACCTCATATAAAAATTCAACATCGTTGAAACACAAGTTTTAAAAAAATAAATAGACATTCTGACAAGTTACTATTCTTACTTTAGCTGCAATGACTTAGTTAATAAAACATTCTAAATTTTTTTATTGATATTTTACAAAAAATAAATAAAGTTTTTCATTGATGTTTTAAAACAAATATGCTGCCATTTTACCTAATTACGGAACGGAAATTATTACTATTATTTCATCGTTTATGGAAAAATTATATAGAGGAGCTATTTAACAATAACGAACAAAAAGAACCTTCCATCTATTAGAAACTTGCAAATAAATTGATACATATAGATTTCACAAACCACATGCATGGAACCACGCATGCCTAGAAAAATATAACCTGTGTAACAATTCAAAAATGTTGTTTTTGAATTTAATTTTTGATTTTAAAAATATTTGTGTTTTTCAATTCAGGCATTAGTAACTATTAAAGAGATAAAACGCATGTCATGAGTTATAAAATTTTATTCAGCGACGTTTCAGAAGTCATGCTGCTCCTATCATCAGGCTAGTTACAATTAATTTTTGATCATTACAAAATACAAAAAACTCTGATAACAGGTAAATATTTCGGAAAAAGCCCTCTATAATAATCTAACGTAATAATAAAATTTTAAAATGTTATTTGCAGTGAAATAACAATACTTCGGTAAAAAAGTAGTTTTCCACGGGTTAACATTCATGTTAAAAAATAAACTGGTCTTGATACAAATTTTTAAAAAAAGTATTTAACAAATGTTAAGAAAATTTCAAAAATGTCTTTAATAGTGGAAAAATGGGCCATATCTGGGGTCAATACCAGAAAATAGGGATTTTTGAAAGATATGTCAAATAACACTCTTTATAGTCCTTTATCTTCGTGCAGAGTTTTAAAAATAATAATGAGCAGATTGAGATGAAATTTTAAAAGTACTTTACAGTGAAAAAATGGCCATATTGGACCCTAGTACTGAAAACCAAGTTGCTATCACTCTCAAAATATCCCTTGTCTTTTAATTTGATGCAAAATATTTATAAGCTAATAATAATAGTAATAATAATGAAAAAATTCTGAGAAAATTTCAGTAACATCATTTTTTGGTGATTCATTATGTGGGCCAAACACTAAGAGTTTTTGTAAGTCGAAAGATGTCCTTTAAAAAATCATGGGCCAATGTTTTGATAGAAAGAAACTGATTAAAATTAACCCAAAGATCAATTAATTCAAAAATGTTAGCACAAAAAAAAATTTAAAGACGAATGAAGTCATGAGGAAAGAAATTAATTTTTATTTTCACTGCTTTTGCTATAACACATCAAATATCTAAAAAGAGATTTACCAAAATTTATTTCTGCAGAAAACACGATAAAAAATAAAATCTAATGAAAAAGAGGCTGTTTAAAAATTAGATAAAACCGACTGTAAATCATATTCTACAATCACAGATTAACTTTATTATGTAAAAAATTACCTGCAATTGCTGAATTCAGCAGTGTTAGTATGGATATAAACTTGATTAGTAGATCCATCTTAGTTATGCATGAATAATAAAGTCAATATCATGCATGATGGAATGTCATAAAATTAGTAAACTGTTAGTAAAAAGAAAAACATTACTGTTAGTTTGATAATTAGTGAAGATAAATTTACACCTCTTCTCAAGTTAACACCCTTAAATATTATATCTAAATAAGTCGATTCATGCAGTATTACCTATTGTAGGTATATATGTAGATTCTCCTACAATAAGTGTTGAAAGAACCCAACATGGAGGCAAAATTTTAGGTTTGCCCAACCAATACATCCCAGATTCCCTCAAAAGTTCTTCATAAATATAAAAATTTAGTCATATACACCAACTAACTGCTCACCAAAGTTTGTACTGAGAAAAGCTATTTTTAAGCAATCAATTCCTTTTGGATAAAAGGTCAGAGTTAATTAGTTAGAGGACTTAACTTTAAAATAAGACAGATTTAAAAGATTGAAAAACTATATTTAACTGTATTTTTAAACCAAACACATTCCCTTTTAACTAGCAGCAGCTAAGAACAATTAGAGTAAGTCCATGATTTTTTTTTTTTGTATCTGGAAACAAAATTACAATAAGAAGTATAGAGGTATCTCAATCTTTAACAAATAAAACAAATGAAAATATGAATAAATATGAAAAAAATATATAATATATAATTAAATAAAAGATATATACA
>JAUZNK010011837.1:0-23427 GCA_035046665.1 Euphysa ruthae
TTTTTTTGTTTTTTTTTTTTTTTACTTATTTTTTTGGATATCTTTTTTTTTTTTTTTTTTTTTTTTTTTTTTTTTGTATGAAGTTTTCATGATGATTTCTGAAAAAAAAGAATTGGTAACCTGATTTTAGGGTGAGCGAGGCTTTCGGAGTTTTCATTAAATTTGCAAATTTTTCTGTGTTTGTTTGCCCTTTTTACACTAGCTACTTTATTTTCAGCAGATTGTATTTTTTTTTTCTAGAATTTGATCAGAACATCCTTAAAATCAAATTCTTATCTTTTGGCATCTTTTTCTTATTGCTCAAAAATTATTATTTTTCTAATGGTCACCAAAGCCCAGGTGGTTATATTTCTTGTTTTGTTAAAGAGTAGAGAATTGTAGTTTATATTTGATTGAAGTGTGAATTAAGATTTTCACTTTTTCTTTAGAAAAACTCAGTTAAATCTGTCAAATCTCTGATGCGAGCATTTCATTCAGCTGTGGAGACCATGTCACCAGCTGATGAAGAAAAAGAAGTTGTGAAGAAGAAAACAAAGTATATCGTTTCTGGAAGTTTGTTTAATAACATTGTTGCATTATGTTTGAAGAATACTGTGTCAATATTAGAAAAGCACCTAGATTATACAAAAGGGAAGAATGTAAAAAAGTATGGATTTTTATTTTCAAAATATATTTAAATCGATAAATTTCTGAGAGCATTATAGCCAAATCCTTGAGCTAATTTTATACTTAGAAAACACAATGTTCTGCTATCAACAAACCTCAATAAATTTTTCAATAATTAACTTTGTTTTTTTAATGTTATTTTTATTTAAAATTGATGTATTGAAAATGAAATCAATAGTATCTAAATTTGTTAACAATTTATAGTTTATAATAATTTATAATACTTAAGAAAGTTTTCATTTTTGGTAAAACATTTTTCATTTTTGCTGATTTGTATTTGTTTGTGAGTTGTTTTCAAAGATTCTTTGAACACTATTTGTAACAATATTTCCGACTCTTATCAGGAATATTGAGTATTTTTTAGGATGTATTATTACTGTGAGAGGAAGTAGTTAAGTTTTTTCATTTAGTTTTTTCTTATTTTTGCATGGTTTTAGATACCATTAATGACTAAAAAGGGACAAACTTGGTTTTAATGAAAAACTCATTTGCCCAAAATCAGATCAAATCAATATGGTCCAAGTATAGGGTTTCCTTCTTTCCTGTTAATCTCTGCATGGAGTTAGAATTTAGGATTTTTTCACTCATATGCTTAAAATTGTCATTTGAATCCCAATTCATGGACTGAAAACTGAGAAAAACATTTTTCACAAAATTTCTTTTTTGTTAGACTGAAAAAGAGCTACTATCATATTTGTCTTAATAATTTTAAATTTTGGGCGTCCAGTCAATCACTTACAAAATCTACTCAATAAGAGATGTTTGTCGCGAATGCTGAAGAAGTTCAATCAAGTTGAACTCTGAGAGAACGCTGGATAATTTAATTCTATTGAAATTATTTTGGCAGTAACAAAGAAGATGTAAATAAAACAAGGCTAATCCAGAAAATGAAAACAATAAAGTTTTGCAATTAATTTTTTAAAGAAGAAAAGAAAAAGTGTAGAAAGTTAAGCAATATAAACGAATTTTTATTAAATATGAATAATTGAACAAATATCCAACATATGGATTCTCTCCTTTTTCGATATTTTGTAACTCAGCAGCAACAACAACAGGAAGCACAAGGAAAATAATTATATATACAACAAGAAGAAACCAGTGGTAATAATATGTATGAAGGCCAAACACAAGAATCCAATGTTTCAGCAGAATTTAATCCTGAAGAAACTCAGTAACCCAACAGTTTTGATGCTGCACAATTTGAACAAGATTTAGTAGAAGAAATGCACACCTATCAATGTCTTTGGGATAAGAAATATATTTAAATGTAAATGTAAATTTACATTTAAATATAAATTTAGAGAACAAAATGTAAAATAGCAGTCATGGAAAATTATTTCTAATAAGCTTGGTAAGGATGATAAGATGTATTATTCATTATCTATAAAACATAGTATTGAGCTAGAAAGTTTTAGCTAGAATAAAGACGCTAATAGTTATAATTGCAATCGCAGTAATTTTTTTTGTAAAATCTTTTTCATGCACAATATGGAAAGCGATTTAACGTGATTGCAATTTTTATGTAATAATGATAAGAAATTCATAGTTTGCATTTGGTACAGCCATAAGCATGATGCTATGTTTTCCTTTGTAGTTATAATAATAAAACCCAGAACAATAAGGAGCTTGCATTGCAACATGTTTACCGTTGATTGCCTCTAGACAATTATGAAAATTCCAATGCTTTTCAAAATCGTCAGCAATATTAAGCCACTCGTTTTTAGATGATGGAGGCTTTAAAATTATGCCACTCGTTTTTAGATGATGGAGACTTTAAATAGGCATTTGTTAAAAGTGCATCCCATATTGCACCATTCATTTCTTTAATTATTCTACCTATTGTTGTAGGGCTCATTTTATAGTTCATGCCTATAATTGTTTGTGAGTCTCCTAAAACCAGATACCGAAGAGTAACACAAATTCTTTCATCTGCACTAAT
The DNA here is from genome assembly GCA_035046665.1 of Euphysa ruthae. NCBI lineage: Eukaryota > Metazoa > Cnidaria > Hydrozoa > Anthoathecata > Corymorphidae > Euphysa > Euphysa ruthae. Next base: position 2,606 of record JAUZNK010011837.1, read on the forward strand.
GGGAGTACGAAACCTTGAATATTTGATTATCGCTGGTGCAACCATTTGTAGTAAGTCTTCATATTTTGAGGGAGTCATTTGAAAATATCTGAAAAATAATTCATTGTCATAGTATAAAGCTGCCTCATCCAGTATTTTTTTTTTTTTTTTTTGCTTTTGTTTTTTTTTCTTTTGTAACAGTGACATTAATAACAAGATTTTAGTATTTTCTTCCGTTCTTCTTTTGATTATTTATGAAATTGATTTTAAATTTTTGGTGCTTTTTTTATATGGCGATAGCAATATTTTAACCGTTAATGACTCCGCCTTTACACTATTACTTTTTATGGAATAATAAAATACATGAACTGGAAAATTCAGGACCTATAGGACTTTTGTTCATGGTAGTATTAGCAGAATCTTTTCTTCAATATCAAGAAACCAAAGCGATAAATATAACACTGAATTCTAACCCACCAATAGATTAAAAGTCATTTTATAGATATGTAGATGATATAGTCACTCTAAATTTTCTGATATCAAACATGCAAAAAATTTTGAATGAACAACATAAAATACATCTTTGAAACTGAGAATACTACTCATTCTTTAAATTTTCTTGACATATGCATTAACAATAAACAGTAACAATGGAAAATACGATTTTAAATTTCACAGAAAAGAGGCAATCACAAGCGTCCGAGTAAAACCAGACTCAAATCATGACCCACAGATATTAAAAGGCATTTTAAAGGATTTATCCACACAGCGTTTAGAATTTGTAGCCCAAATCATTTGGAGGATGAAATTAAATTTCTTGTAGACATATTTATTGACAGTGGTTATGAAAAATCCAAATTGCAAAAAATTTAGGAGATCAAAAACAGGATTTCAATGCCCAAAAACACTGGCTTACCAATTAACCAAAATATCCCACCCACCTTTTCTCTACTTTGGATTCCATCACTGTCACCAAAACTTCGAACAATATACAGAAAAGTATTTTATAGAACAGAATAAAGCAACCACCATAATGGTGCTAACCGTTAAATATAACATGAAATATATTTTTCTTTACCTTAAGCATGTATTATTTGTCCACCAGGTTTGTATTAAGGTAGGTATTAGGACCTATCAAGGTTGATTTACTATTTATCGCATTACTTAATTGTATTGACGGACATTGGTTTCACCATGTTGTGTTGTTAATCAGAGTTCTTTCCTGGTTGTTCACTTTAGTTTGACAACCTTGGTAATTTATACGCTTAATTATGTAGAATACTTGCAATATCAATAGCACTTTAATTTTTAATTTTTTTTTTTTTTTTTTTTTTTTTTTTTGAAAAATTATATGATGGTTGCCCTCAGGGGGAAATAGCAATCTATTTATAAATGTACTGTCATGGTTGAAAAATGTTTTGATTATTTTATAAGGGAATTTTTTTTAAATTTAATTTTGTTGTCACTATGCTGCTTATCACAAACAATATATTACTACATAATTTTTAACTGATATTTTAATAATTGTAATTGTTTTTAGTAGCCAATCATTTTTGTCATTTTGCAAGTTTATACATAGCGAGTATTTTTAACCAATAGAATTTTGATTTTTCCCAAAGGATTTTAATTAGCATATAAGTTAGAATTTTGGCGCATTATAATAATTATAATAAAACAATTTTTTTTTTTTTTTACCTCATATGATTTGAAATAATGCCCTTTTTGCAAATTAATTATGAGATTAATGTAAGGGAATTGACAAATTATTCAGTGTTTTTATGTATACAAAATTTAATGCAGTCTATGAAAAAGATTTTTTATAGCCTGTGAGGTTGCTATTAATTGCATGTTTTGATTTACGTAGGGTTCATTTACCGTCTTCAAGCAAGCAGTGGAATAGTGTCAAGATTGTCATCAAAACCTATTTAACAGATATATTACAGGTATATGCTTAATTTTGCTTATCAATAATTACTAACAGTTAACAGCATGCAAGATGCAAAATATTTTAATTCATTATTTATGTAAAATTTTACAAAAATATTTAACTCTTATCATATTTATATGTAAAAAAAAAAAACAAATAATTTGTGCTTGATGTTTTTTTTTTCTGGACACGCCCAGGTATATTCATTTTAAACCTAAAAATATTTTCTTTATAATTTTTTTCAAATTCAAATAGGTACTTTTTATACCTTATGCAAAATTTGCACAGCTATGAGAATTTATCCATGTCTCTTCTGTTTGCTCATCTGGCCACTTTCAAACTGTTATTTATTTTATCAAAAATTGTATTTTCTGATTTTTCTTAGCAATTGCTTTTTTGATTTTGGAAAAAAAATTATGATTATTTTTACATATCTGTCATTTTGAGTATGAGGGCCAACCCAAAAAGATTGAAAATTAAGTCCAAAAAGTGCGATGTTTCTCGAGTAATTATTTTCAGATTGTTTTAGAATTTTAAAATTTTAGAAAAACTTTCTCATGATGATTCAAAGTTTTTATTTTGCATCAGAAAATAAATTTAAAAATCTGAAGATGTGAACTTTTATCCTATAAACAACCAACAAATGATGACAAAAATACCAAAAGCAAAATCTAGGCCTCCTTTATATGGTGGTCTCATAAGAGAAATTGGATAAAGGTGTTTCATTGCAAAAAAAAAAGAAAATTTTAGCTGCCTTTTGTATTTATACAGAAGAAAAACTTAATAAGTCTGATTTTAATTTTAAATCAATTAAATAATTTTTTTAACATAATGTTTCAATGTGTCAACGCTTTTACTAATTTAATATGTTAGATATTGGTTGACATTAGTTACAAAGGATAATAGATCATAATCAATTAGAAGGCAAAGAGTTCCAAAAGTGAGCTGTACGTGGGAAGAAACTTGATGAATTAAAGCCTGGGTGACATTTCTGCAATGGGAAAGTGATTGAAGATTCGAACAAAGATCAGCACAAACAAGGTTGAGTATGTGTTTCTCAATTTGTTCAAAAAGATTTAGACATACAATAGAATAGATGCCAATGATGTCAGTGATATTTGATACATGGTTGAATGGTAGCTTTATAGATATAAAGAATACTCTCTGGTTGAAGAAAGTGTCACATTTTGCAGTGAATTCAATGTAAGAATTCCAAGAAACTTTATTTGAAAATGTTAAGCCTAACTATCGGACCTGTGTATTCCATTCATCAGCACAGATGGGAGGAAATGTCCCCTAAAGCGGCTCATGTGAAGAAGTTTCGTTTTTGAGGTATTTAATGATATCAACCATTGCTCACAACAGTGCTAAGATCATCTTTCAAATTAGCTGCTGTTTCAACCTTACCAAAAACATTTTTTGTCTTTCCTAAAGATGAGTAAAAAGCTGTATCATTCGTATACATTTGAAAGCTTGCAAAGAATATTATCAGTCAAATCATTGAAAATTCGAAAGAAAAAATATAGGTACCAGAACAGAACCTTGAGGGACACCAAGATTTTCAGATTTTAAAATGATGTGTTTAGGCAAGAAATAGAGTTTTAGCCTTAACCTTTTAACCATTACATTAAAAATTTAGGCTGATCTAAAATAAGTGGGTTATTTTCAGAATTTGATTTAAAATTTCAAATTTTACAAATAAATTGAAAAAAGCCTTTTAAAACAATGAACTAAATCATGATTTTTAGACAGAAAAACGTTACAGTTGTAACGTCTAGTAATGTCTATTAGTGCAAATTTTTCACACTCTTAATGTGTAAATCTAACTGGCACATCCAACAGTATTTTATGAGTTTTGGAAAATTTGCAAGGTTTGAAATTTAATGAACTAAACTCAAGGAATATTTGGAGTTGAGATAAAAGCTGTTAAAAATTGAAATTATTACATTTACCACTGTGAGAAACAATTGCATGTCGTTCTTGATGTAGGTTTATCTTTATGCCATCCACCCCCCCCCCCCCTCCCTTCCATGAAGATGGTTTGGGCTTAGTTATGTACTATTAGATATGGCTGCCTTCGAAGAAAAAATTCTTACAATAGCCCCTGAAAAAAATTTTTTTAAATTTTATTACATGTAAAAAAAAAACGCAGCATGGTTAAAAAGTTTCATCAATATAATACTTTGAGAGAAAAAAGTTTAAAAAAAATTGAATCAATAAAGCGGTAATCTATCTTCTGATTATCTATCTAGTCTAGTAAATTGTCCACGCCATACATTAAGGTGATATTTGCAACGAACCTCTGAAATCGTATATCAGCAAATGCATATTATATTAGCAAAAATTTATCTGCAATCAGTTAAATTTTACCAATGTTTTCAAACAAGCATAGAAAATAATAACAACAATCAACATCATTTTCAAACAGTTCCCACGTTTTAAGGGTTAAGAGGTTCGCCCTATTTTATTAAGGGGGTTTTTTCTTTTCTAATATTATATTATATGAAGTTTTAACTAAAATTGGTATTTGTTTATAATCTGCTTTGCAAACTGCGTATTAAGGTTAGCAGATCATACATAATCCTTTGTCTCCCTATTCATTTGAAGTGAGAAGATACAACCCCTTAATTGGCAAGCCAAAGCACTACTTAATTATTAAGTCAATTAAAGAAAATGCAGAGAAATTATATTCAGTTGCTTTCGAGTTTTATATAATACTATAACCCATCTCTTGTTGTTACGATCTTTTGAACTTGCCACTTCTTTATTGTTACTTTCATTGTTCTCATGAATTTCACAAACTTTTCTCTCTGTTGTTTGTTTTCATTTTGTTTTGTTTTATAATTTCTAATTAATCAATTTATTAACTGTTTGCAATAAAGTGGCTTCATTGTTTTCCTCTGAGTGACTACCAATGGCCAAAAATTTGTAGTTATTTTTTCCCTAAATACTTGGCTTTACTTCTGTTGAAGATTGATGTTGAGAAAGTACAATTTCTAATATTATTGTTTTAAGGAATTATTGAAAAGCTCTCTTTTCTTTTTGCTGTTGTTAAGGTCTTGAAAGGCATTCCTGAAATAAATTAATGTTCAAAAAAATCATAACACCTCGCATTTCACTTAGAAGGTTAAATTTTGCTTTGGATGAAGCATAAATTATCGGTGGTTTTACAAAACCAAATACTTTTGGACTTTCTGTTCTGATAAGCAATTGAAAAAATTTAAATGTTATTAAAGATTAAACCATTTAGACCTTTTTCAAATAAATCAATTGCTTATTATATATTAATTTCCAAATAATTATAAGCTCAGATTTGAAGTGTTTATATTGCATCTGTCTTCAATATTCTTTCTAAAAAAATAAGCAATAATTGATTATTAGCGACTTTGCATGACTAGCTCAGGATTTTAAAATGATGAAATGTTTCATAAGTTTGACCTCAGACTAGCAATCTTTCCTTTAGTTTAACCCTTCTTTTTATTCTAGAAGCCAGGTTCTACTAAATTGGTTATTTTACTGAATTTTTCAAAAAAATTCTGATTATTTCTCGATGTGATGTTTTCATTTATCTTTTAACCAATAAATTGATAATAACCACAAAGTTTGTCCATTTTTTCACAGCTGATGTTATATTGATATCTTGAGCCTAAATTTCACTTTCTCTTTTCTACTTTAGCTTCTACGCCAACTCACTGATGCTACAATGTTGTCTGTAATATTGAGACATTGTCAACTATTGTGTCCATACTATGCATGTTTTCCAAAGACAGCAAAAATGTTTCTAAAGGTAATAGTTTATGTGTAGACTGACCAAAATTATCTTTTGATTTAACTTTTCAAGAAATGACTCGTTACTGTGCATTGGTTTTTTGTACGAAAGTTTTAAAATGTCAGGGTTTCAAAGAATAAAGAAAGTTACTTGTATTTACGGAATATTCATACTGACATTGATGCCAGAATTTATATTTGTGTTCCCAAGTATTTATGTATTTTATCAAAAGCGATTACTCTTGAAACCTTGCTGAGACCCAAACTGCTTGTATGTTATAATACATCCTCAAAAATTCTTGATGTTTTTCATCTGTCCAAAAGGACTTGAAATTATTGTTAGTTATCAAACTGTTTTTGTTGGAAAGACTAATTTCTTAAATGAATTTCTGAAATTATCCAAAGTCTTTTCAAAGAGCGGATATTTTCATGCTGTTTATAGGTTTAGTATGACGTTAGGTTTCATGAATGGAAAAGATGCATAAAACTAGTCAGTAATTAAAAATTTCAGGTATGATTTTGGTTTAATGTATATTCTTATCTGGTATCTGAAAAAAATCAGAATTAAACTTGGACAATTTTTTGCTTTGCAGGCTTGGTCCAGTATGCTTTATGATGTCCTGTTCGTGCTCCTTTCATTTATTTAAATTTTTTGGTAATTTTAATCTCTCTATATATATCTTTAGAGGTTAGTTCGCATGTGGTCATCATCTGAGGAGCATGTCAGGGTTTTAGCGTTTCTTTGTATACGAAGAACTGTTATTCTTTTTCCCAATTTGTTCGACTTTATTATGAAAGTAAGTAAATTCTTGTCAAACAAAAACATTGCTTGTAGTTATTTTTTTTTTTTTTTTTAATTTTTTGATCTGTTTTTTTGAGCTATTTCAATACTACTTGTGTGTTTTTTAAAATTTTAATTTTAGACATATTCTTGCTAATTAGAATAAACTAAATTAGTTCTAGATCTGGGAAATTGTTCAAAAATTTAAACATTCGTGTTTTCATTATTTTTTGGAATCCTGATGTAGTCAACTGAGTCCTATAAATCCACCCATGTCCGTCCTTCCTTTACATTTTTTCTCAACAGCCATCCATCAGTTTTTCTGAATTTTTTTTGAAGCGACAGCATTTTAAAGCAAGAAAAGTGAAAATCGTTTATTTAAAAAAAATAAAGTCTTTTGGTTCTGGTTCCTAACACAGCTGTTTTAGGCTTAAAAACAACATCTTTGAAAATCTCTTGAAGACAGTCTTTTTTACTTTTTATTGATTTTGCATGAAGTTAAGGGACTTTTAGTGGACTTATAGAGAACATCTTTTTTCATAAATAGTCCTCATTTTTCAGTACTTGGCCATTTCTTCACCGAAAATATTTAGAATTTCTTGAAATTCAGGCATTAACGTACATTCACACACCTCATATTTTTCTGTGCCTCCAATTTATTATCTCTCTATGTCCCAATTTATTTGTGATTTTTTGTTAAATAGAATCCATTTTTTGTTATAGATATTGTGTCATTACGTTCTGTTACCATGTAGTATTTGAGGATGTTTAATGTAACTAACAAAAACTGTTATTAGTAATTTTGAAATGAATGAGCTATTTTTTTATCAACTAAAGAATTTATTGAATTATAAATGAAATTTGCAAGCGTGACCTGTTAAAATATCTATTTTTTGCAGAAAATCATGTTCCAATTGTGCTGAATTTTTGTATGAAGCTAAAATTTTTTATATCTTGCAGTGTATGCAGGGGGCTATTTTAGGCTGTGGCCTAGTGCTAGCACATTTCCTGGTAATATTTTAATATTCCAGTGAATTGTATTGGAAAATGTCGTGGGTTCAAATCTACTCAAGAGCCAAAAAAAAATTTTTTTTTTGATTGCAAGAAAAATTGTTCGATTGCAAAAAACAAAACAAAAAAAAAAAGGTATCGATTGTTGTTGTTGCTGTAGCGCAAATGGCAGCTTTAGATTGAACCACTGCCCGGAACACGACCTACATTGATAACAGCGAAACTCTCTGAAGTGGCTATCCTTTATAGATAATCGTAATATATAATATATGTTTTTTTGATATAGGCTACCAACTTTAAGGACTTAGAGTTTGGGCACCCAAACTCACAGAATTTTTTTTCAAGATTTTATTTAATTTCTTGTATCAGATATAAAATCAAAAGTAAACAATTAAGTTATCTTTTTGACTCATTGAACAACATTCTTTTGTTTCTATAACATTTCAACCTAAGTAATAAAGTTCTTATTCCACTTTTCTAGTATAACATTTTTTGAAAACAACTCTTCAATTTTATTACTTGAAACAGTTCACAGATTCAGATTGCAGACTACTTCATCTGTAAACACTCTTCTGTAAACATTCTTCTGTAAACATTTATCTGTAAACATTCATTTATAAATATTTATCTGCAAACATTCGTCTGCAAACATTCTTCTATAAACATTCATCTGTAAACATTCATCTGTAAACATTCATCTGCAAACATTCATCTACAAACATTATTCATCTGCAAACATTCATCTGTAAACATTCATCTGTAAACATTCATCTATAAACATTCATCTGCAAATTAAATTAAAGAGATTAGATTTCAGTAAAATCAAAAATACTTCCAAAGAGATGAGCAGTAGTTATGTATTAAAGAATAATAAATCACTGTTCCTAATTCATCCATTTTTGATTCTTCTTAAAATTTATTTAAACTATAGAAATTCATTTTTACTTTGTCTGAAAACAGGAACAAAATGAACAGAATGAATATTTAACTCAGGAAATGTTTTTAGATTATTATTTAACTATTAAAGATCAATGATAGAAAAACCAAAAAAAAAAAAAAAACTGCTATGAAATTTAAAAGAAGCGAGAGCCAAAAATTCTATAGTATTAAAATCCAGAGAAATATATCTCAAGTTTCACTTTTGGTTTAAGGCCTGAGTAATATCTTCTTATGGCTAGGCAGAAAAAATTTATAAACAGTTTTTGCAGAAAAAAATTTCATTAATGAGATTGCATTTTTTTATCTAAAGAATTTTAATTACCGGTAATTAACTTCCTCAGGATCTGCTGATTGACTGCTAATGTTTTGCTTTAAGAAAATTGCATGAGTTATTTATTTTTGCATGAACATCTGAAGTTTTATGAAGTTTATAGTAAATTTCACTCTCCTTTTCTTTTTGCAATGAAAAGATTTTTCTGTTTTTCGATTGTCTGATACAATTTTGCTCAAGACTTTTGTTTTAACATTGACTTACAGTGCTCTCCAAGATGCCAGTCTAATCTTAAAGATAAATTTGGACAGCTACCAACCCCAAGTTATTTTCCTAGAAGAGCTCTTGATGTTTGCTGTTTTAAAAACTTGGTTCTGAGCTTGGATCCTAGGCCAAAAATATTTTAAAAATTTTCCTAAACATTTTATAGGAGAAATTGAGAAATGTACTGATGGAATTTCCATCTGTACATTCGTATTTTTTCCACAGAAGCACTCTAGTGATATATGATGTAGTCGTGATGGATTTAACATCTCATACCAGTCGCATATTTGGAAAAGTCCTCATTCTCAATTTATGACCTAAAATACCATCAACCAATCAGAACACCTGAATTTAAAAAGATAAATATTTCCAGAATGGCTAGATGATTTAGTACCGTAAAATAAATTCAGTTACCAGAGGTTAGTTTGCCCTAAAGCATGCTACAATAACCCAAAATGGCAAAAAACCAGAATGTTGGATGTTAACAAAAATTGACTATGGTGGTTGCTGTAATTTTTTGCATATTGTTTGGTTCTGTAACAATATCCTACGCTGATTGATTAGCTGCAAAATTTCTGCTTCTCAAGGATCAATCTAAACTCTTCATTTCTCCAAATTTTTAAATCTCTAAATAGCCTGTTGTTATTCTAAATAGCCTGTTGTTATTCTAAATAGCCTGTTGTTATTCTAGGGATAGAAAATGAATAGTTTTTAATTCATGAATTTCTTAGATACTGTATTTTCGTGTGTTAAATTTTTGAATTATCAGAAAAATTTTTAAATTTCAGAAAGGTTTTTAGTTATCTGGGTAAAATACTCAGGTTTTGATGAGGTTAAAGTGTCAAACTAAATATTTTATTATATTAGAAAGTGGATAAAGTGGCAAAAAATGGTAATTCTCACTATATTTTGTTTTTAGAAAATGTACTTAAGTTTTGTACGAAGCTCTAAATTTGTTACTTTGAAGTCTCAACCACTGATTGTATTTATGCGGAATTCAATGGTTGAGATCTCATCTCTAAATCAAAACCTAACATATCGTCACGCTTTTGTTTATATCAGACAACTTGCTATACATCTTAGGAATGCTATTACAATAAAAAAACAGGTAATATTACTATATATTTTTATTTATGAAATTTTGATGAAAGGTACATACTGTAAGTTTTAGATATCATGCTCTAGTAAAGAGAAATGTCAAAAAAAGTACCTGCTAGCCACTCTTTTCCTCTGCGAGTACTCTATTTCAGATTAGGACCTGAAAACAGGAAAATGTCTCTTTTCTTAGCCACAGTCTCAATTTAAATTGGTATGGTGCTGAGTTCAGCTGTTGAAACAAGAAAATATAGTACCTCTTTATTCTTTCTAAATTTAATCTTGTACTTCATGTACTGAAGCCAAATATGCCACAAAATTATTTTAGCAGTTTGTTCATTTAAACAACCTTTTGGAAACCAGGGTTTCAAAAATGAAGTTTTTCCTGTCTCTAGAAGTTTTGATTCTGCAAAAATTTCTGCAAATTTGAAAATGTTATCAGGCATAAAATAGAAAAATTTTTTATTTCCTTCTGAGATAATATCTAATTGTAGAAAATTGTTTTGACATGGTGTTGATTTTGAAAGTTTTAATGGTACTGAGGTCTAATTTTTTTGTTTTTTTGATTACTTTTTATTAAGGTTTTTTTTGCTGTTGTTTTTCTCCATGAATTCACAATAAAGTTATAAAATATATGTTGTAATTCCGTGTAGGATTCCCATCAAGTTGTGTATAATTGGCAGTTCATCAATAGCTTACTGTTATGGGCGCACGTTATTGGTGAACTATATGGAGTAATATTAAAACCACTTGTATATCCTATTGTACAGATAACACTGGGGGTTATAAGGTGAGACTTTGATGACATTGTTTATTGTTGTAAAGATAAGTTTTTAGACAGAAACCAGGAAAAAGTTATAAATTGTTTCTGAGCAGTTAAAATTTTTTGTTACGCTTAAAGATGCCAAATTTAGGAGTAAGTAACTTAGTTTTTTTTTTTAGAAAGAATTCAAGTATATAAATCTAAAACCCAGACTTCCCTGTGATTAATTGATTGTTTTCATTTTAAATTTTTAATATAAGAAAATTTTCTTAACTAATTTTGTTATGTTTTTTCAACTAAAAATAGCAATGAAATTTTTTGTCTCAAATACACAAGTACCATAGATAGTCAAAATAGGAATCAAAAGATAAGAAGTTTGAAAAAAAAAAGAATTAGAAGATGAATTTTACAAATTTTATACTTTGAAACTAACGTTATACCAAGTTATACTACAGTCAGAAATAAAAAATTTCTCAAAAATATAATCTTCTTTCTTATTATTTGATATACCTTATGATATAATGAAAATCTTGTTATTCTGTTTGCTGTAAAAATTTATTCTAGAAAATAAAGTGTATCGAAATTTACCAACCAAGAAATGTATATTTAGTATATATGTTTCAATCTTGCTGTTTTCCTGGGATTTAATGTTACAATTCAATGAGGGTTAAAAATCTTTTTGGGCATGTAAACCATTTCTCTCTAGTAAACCCCTAAATACTAAAGAAAGAGTTCTTCTGTTTGAAAATAGACATCTTATTTCTGACCAGAAAGCACTTGCAGAGATATTTAACAGCTGTTTTGCTAATACTGCTTCTTTAAATATTCAACCATTGTTGTTTATTGTTTTTGACCCTAACTCAGAAACCTATATCCAGTGTCCAATTTCTAATTTTGATTCGCGTCTAAGTGTTTGTGAAATCCGGAAGGCATTTTCTCTTACAAACTTATCCCATTTAAGCCACTTTGAACCAGAGGAAGTGTATAATATCACCATGAAACTAAAAAAGGCAGTGATGACATTTCAAGCAGTCTCCCAATCTATTCAAAGAACTGCAAATCTTTGTCTCTTTTTAACAGATCTCTCCTCACCTGGGACTGCAAGTCGTGTTCTTGTAGTATTTCCGTTATTATAGTTTTTGCCATGGATTTTTATTTTAAACACTAAAATATTTGTTGGTCTGTATTGTATATCTAAATTTTATACCAATGTTAAATATATAAATGAATGAATTATGCTTTTTGGAAATCAAATCCTATTGTTATTTTTCCATTTAGTGTTGTAGACTTATTACTGCTGTTTGTGTGAGGTGATTTAAAAATAGTTTTTTTTTTTGGAAATCAAGAAATTTTATTCCACGAAACACTATAAAATCCTCATTTTTTTTTTCTGACGCAAACACAAAACATGTTGTCCACTAGCTTAACTGAAAACAACTATTCAAAAAATATATGCTTTGGTTTTTGGAGATTTAATTCTAATTTTCATTTTCCATTCATTTTTCTAGACTTATACCTGCTGCACGTTACTATCCTATTCGTTTTAAATGTGTTGGTATACTAAACTTCTTGTCTGAAAAAACAAGAGTTTATATACCAACTGCTGCTTATATTCTTGAGGTATTTAGTTCACTTTTTCGCTAAGTTTTATTTCTCAGAGAAAGCAAGTTTATTTTTAAAAAATGGTGTTATCATAGCTTTGCATTTTAAGTCAGTTTATTTTTTATATATATTCTTTTTTACTGACATAAAGCCGTTTTATCAAATTTTAGCTATTAGTTGTTAGCAAAATGCTAGCAAAAAATTGATCAAAAATGTTTTGAAAAATTATTGTTACCCTCAATAAATATAATGATTAACATAATGATATTAATATAATAATATTAATATAATGATAAATATTCATAATAGTTAAAAGTTTTAAAGGAAAATTTTTATATAATTTAAAGTTTCAAAGAAAATTTTTTTCGTATTTAATATGAAAGAGCGCTAATGGCCAAGGGCCCCTGCTAGAGGCTCGTCGCCATTGCTTTTTTTTTAATCTCCATTCTCCATCTTTTAGCATGTATTAAAGGTTTAATGTGGTTGTTTTTTTAGTAACCAAGGTTACCTTGGAAGTTTTTTATAAACACCAAAAGGTAAATTTTATAGTAAGATGCTTTTAATTGAATACAATTAATTACTAGATTGCAAAATATTTAAAATTAATTTTTTTCTTCAAACAATATAAAAAATTTGTAATGCACTAGTTGTCCGCCATTAGCGCTCTTTATTTTGTTATCCATTCACTAGTTATTGTATGATAGTAACTGCTATAAAAATTAATCATTCTACCATATTTGGTGGTTCTTGGAAACAATGTAATTTTTTTGTCAACTAAATTTCAATTTTGTTTAAATGAGTTTTTATTTGACCAAGTTTAAGTATTAAAATAAATTTTATTTCAGTTAATTTTTTAATCCAATCAAATTCATATAAGAAAGGGAGACATTTTTTTGATTGAGAAATAATTGAAATATTTTATTTGTTCACTCAAAATGCTATATTATGTGGTTTTGAATTTCAGACTACAGCTACCGCACAGAGAGATCACCCCATTTTCATCTCCAACTCTAATGAGTGACATGTTTTCTTTTTCTTCCAAGGTATTAGAATGTGAAGAATTCCAAAAGAAACCAAAATCTTCAGAGAAACCTCCTGAATACAATGGTGTTTTGAAATTTACAAAACCTCAACTTCAGACTAAAGGTTTCCATGTAAGTTATATTTTCAAATTGAAATACTTCTGCATTGTCAAATTAGATCACTGTCTATCTAGGACAAACACACAGATCTCTCTGTGAAAATGGAAAAATCGCACAGATCTCTCTGTGAAAAGTCGCTCTTATGAATTTATACATTTCTTTTATTTCTTTTCTCCAATTTTTAATTAATGTAATAAAAGTTTTCTCTTAAATAGATTGATTTTTTTCCAGCCATACTGCAGCCATAAGATAAATAACACCTACTATAACCTGGTACAATTTTAGTCTAATTAACACTTTTAACGCTTGATTAGTTTTTGCACTTTTTTGCAAACCTGTTTAAATTTTTTATCAAACTATCATGAAATGATATTGTTTTTGACATATAATACAAAACTATGGGGACCATCCATTAAATATGTACACCTATGAAGAGAAGAGTTTCAAACTAAAGTCAGTTAAAACATTTCATTTTTTTATTCAAGAAGAGAATTATTTTTACGAGTTTTACGATGTTGGTGACAGGAAGTCAGAAGATATTATATTTAGTGTTAGTAAGTTTTTTTGTTTGAGGATAAATTTTATTTCAAAAAATGATCATAAAATCTGGGTACCAGATTTGGTTTTAGGTGAAAACACTTTCCACGCTTTTTATTGGCCTGGCTTAAATAAACCACTCAAAAAATGTCTATGATAGTTTTGAAATCCAGCTTCAAAAAGCCTCTCGTTTCAGTAATCCAATAAAACTCTAGAAAATTGGACATTTCTTTTGTTACTTGCGTGTAATGCCCTGTTAAAATTTAAAAAAAAAAAGTCTATCCCCTAAGTCTGAGTTTCAAACTTAAAATTGCTAAATTGGTTCTAGGATGTTACTACAGATATTGCATTTGAACTTCTCCTTCAGCATTTTTCGATATATTCATATTCCATAGCGTTTCCTGAGTTGGTATTCCCAGTTTGTCACAGAGTAAGTTTTAAACCTTAGCTAGTTTTTTCAAAATTTTGTAACTTGGAATTTTGTAAATAATATTTTAATCTTTTATTATCAAAAATTGATTGAGACTAATAATGTTGAAGTAATATTAATCTTGTATTCTAGTCCAAAGTTAAGTAATGCGTAAGATAAGAACAGAATGTTTTATGATGTCCTGAGGGGTGATTCCTCTTGCAAATTCTATCGAAATCAAAAACAAATGGAAGCTCATTCTAAAAATTACTTTGATTTTAAAAAAAATTTATTTTCTGATTTTGCCAAAATCAGCACTTTTGATGATTGTGGCTTTTTGGCTGTTTTAAAATTTTAAATCGGTTCCAATATCAAAATGGGTAAGAATTATTTCCCAGCTTTGTCATTATTTTTGTAATTTTTAAAATTTTATGAGAAACACAGAAATAATAAAGTTTTTGTGTCTTTATTAAATTATGTTCAAACTCACTTGGAGTTTTTTAATCGGGAAATTTTATTTTTCGTGAAGGAAATTTTATCTGAAACATTATTCTCCATAAGTGTTCTTGTTTTGCCAAAATTCTGCCGTTAGAAAATTCTTTATCGCATTAGAAAATTATTATTTTTTATTATTTTTGTTTATCAGCTTTTTTATAGATTTCAACAGGCTCAGACCTCGAAGTAGTAAAAAATTTTTGCAAAAAAAAGAACTGAATGTTACTACTTAGCCAAAATTTTGTGTGATGTTTTAAAATTTTGTCTTTTGCATATTTTCTTGAGAAATTATGTTTTGATTCTGTCAAAATTTTGGGCATGTAAGAAAACATGGCGATTTAGCATGTCAGCCACTTACAAAATTGGAATACCGAGGGTACTGGCTGAAAATGGGTCAAATTTTTTCAGCGTTTGAATGCATTCCTTCTAATTTTCTTGGTTATATGCCATCTGAAATATGTAATCAGACTCAAAACAGGTGAAATTTGTTTTAAAAATGCAGAAATCATATTTGACAGAAAAGTATTTTGCATACTAATGCTTTGGAAAATCTTATTCACACTAAAGTTCAATTTTTTTGTTCAGTTAAATTCATTGCGTTTTTGGCTGATGATTTTAAATATTTTTATCTGGGAGTCCGTTAGTCACTAGTCATTAGTCTAAAATGCTTGTTTGACTTTGGTAAATATTTTTGCTTAATATCTTGGTTTATTTGCTGACGTGCTTAGCTAGCACATTTACCTATATATCAATCTACTTAACCCCCTTTGCCTCTTCCAGAAATAGAGCTTATTGTTTGTGAGAATTTTGTTGACCTTTTTTTATTATTTTCCTAAAGTAAAAGCTGACAGTTCGAACTATCGTCATTTATCATCGTACTCACACCAACCCATGTATTTAAGCATTTGTAGTTAACCCAGGGATTTTTTAGATACGTAGTGGAATCTTGTGGGGTCAGTCTGGGTTTATGAGGAGGAAGATTTCTTCAGCTTTGGGTGGCAATCTTCCTAGAGTTGGTGTTTTGATAAAAACACCAGTTGGCAAACCAGTAATTATCTTCAGGTGTAGGTAGAGTATACCACCCTGTCTTGTACCCATTCTTTTCTTAGTGTTGTAGATGTAGTGCTGTCTGCATTTCCATATCTGCTCTAGGGCAACACATACCACTCTTCCTACTGTCTGGTATAATGAGTATGTCGTATGCTTATTTCAGTTTAATGCTTCTTAGTCGTTTCTTTTGAGAGTCTGTTGATAGTAATTTCCTGATTGCTATGTTGCTGACTGGTAGAAAGGAGCACAAACTCTGCTAGCAACTTGCTCCATCAAGTTTTAAATTACAATGCAGCTGTAGTGCCAAGTTGCATTTAGAGAGTGACACTGCAACTGTAAGTAAGGCAGTAAAACTTCTTTTAAACCCAATGTTATATTATGATAGTTGATAGTAAATCTAAATCAGGCTGTGAAACATCACCGAAACCTGTGTCTCTTTCGTTCACAAACATTCTTGGTCTTTGCAGTAATTTTTCTCCTGTGGAATATTTTCTTTCTTGTTCATCACCTGACATTTTGGCAATTTGTGAAACAAATCTTCATCCTTCCATAAGTTTTTCTGACTTTATTTTACCTGTTTATCTTCCTATCAATGGCAACGACTCCTCTTTTCACATGCATGGCAATGGCATCTTTATCAGTGGCATTCTGCCTGTAGCTGGTGAAATCTCTTGACAACACTGACACCTACTCTTTTTCTAATTTCCACTAATGATTTGCCTGATAGTACTCTTTGAATGCTTGCAATTACGGATGATACTAATACTGATGATATTACTTTGTACTCATCCTTAGTGAAGACAAACAATGCTCTTGATAAGGTTGAAATGGCAACTGATTTGGAAGATGAGCTTTCTTGTTGAATTCATATTTATTGCTTCAAAAAAGAAGCTTCTTTCCATATGTTTGGTTAAGATTACCGATCTTTAAAATTTGTTAAGTTAGTTTATGCTAAAAATTTTAACATTTTTTTCAAAAATTACATTTTAAAATCTTTTTTAAGAGATTTTATGAATTAGCCAAAATTTTGTATTATAACATTTTTTCTAAAACTTCTTGCTCTGTGGCCATTTTAAAAATTTTGTTTGGTCAAACTTTCTTTGAAATTGAAATTTTTATCTAGAAATTATGAACAAATTCTGCCGAAATTTTATATATTAAATATTGTTGTCTCTCAATAATTTGTATTAGTCACCTAGTATTCACGAACCTCGCTTAAAGTGAAACTTAGAGTGGAACTTAGAGTGGAACTTAGGGTGAAACTTAGAGTGAAACTTTTAACCCAAATGGTTACTTATTAAAATTTCTCAAATTTTTTCCACAAGTTTTTACGACTAGGCTGAAATGTTATTTTGATTAATATGATTTTCTAAAATAATTTTTCTGATTACTTTGATTGCTATGATATGTTGAGTTTTTTGGAAATTTTATTTGGCCCACGCACCTAAATGTGTCAAATTATGTTTTTATTCTGTATGAAATTTTTTATCATGTTTGAAAATATTATTCCTGGTAATTTTAACAAACCTTTACCACTACAAGCCATTAATTGATTGAAATGAGTTCAGAAAATTGTTTTTGATTGTTTTGGTATGTTGGCCAACTTTGATTATAACTTAAAACTCTTGCAGTAGAACCATGGTTTGTGTTGCTAGTTTTCCCTGACTTCTAAAGTGTTTTTTCTGTTTTGTTTATGTATCCAGGGGTCTATAAATTTCTAGTACTTATAAATTTCTCTCTGAAGAATTGATCAAGAGGCATTCATTTGAACCAACAATGATAACTTGTATCATTTTTAATTTTGTAGACACTCAAACTTAGTATTGCTTTTCAGCTTAAACGACTGGTAAAACGAAGTAAATCACCCAAGCTGTGTAAAGATATGAAAGTTCTTATTAACAAAGTAAGTATAAAAGGAATCAGTGGCCTGGAAATGATAATCAGTTCCTTATATGGTAGGGAGCAGTTGTCGCTTTGTTTTGATGAAAATTTTTTAATAACCCCAACACTGAAATTTCGATTATTTTATCAGTTCCACCTGCGTTTAAATTTTGGTCGTTATAAAAATTAGGCTAAGTCCAACAATTTCTTCGTTTTTATATAATCTCTTTATGTTAAAGATAAGGAAAATCTTAAATATTAAGATCTATAGCTATTTGATTTTTTTAATAATTTTTTCTTAGGATGAAAATAAAATATAACCAAAAATTTTACTTTTTGAATGTATTCCTTAGTCTATTTTTTAAAAAAAATGTACCTGAGTGACATTCTTTTCATTTTACCAGATGCCTTAAAACAGGCCAAATTTACTTTTCCCCCGATTTTTGCAGTAAAAATATTTTTTCCGTCTGAATATTTCAAAGTGATGTATTCTCCAAAAACTTGTGGTTCAATTTCAAAGATCAAGATATTTGCTTTAGTCCTTTGTGCCCAGTTTTGGAACACCCGGTGAGAAACGAGATTATATTTAAGAATATATTCCAAAGATAAAACGTTTCCGCTCACCACTCAGGTTAAACGTTTTTGAAAGCAATTATTTAAACATCAAAAATTCTTAAAAACTGACCCAATACTTAAATGCGTAATTATAACTTCTTTTTTTTTTTCTAATTTTTGAATTTATTGCCTCGAAAAATATTTTTAAGTGAATAAAATTAGTTATTAAATATTAAAAACGTCATAGAACTTTTAACTTTTGAAGAAACAAAAATTTACAGATTTTTTACATTTTTACACTGGTCTCTCAAATTTAATTTTAAAATTATTCCCAATCGAATGTTTTGTTTATAGCTAGAAAGTTATTCTGGAACGATAACAAAAGCTCGATCAAATGTGGATTTTGCACCAAAAGATATCGATAAAGTGGTGAGTTTTTCGTTTTCAATATACGTACAACTTCATTTGTAATTCATACATTGTGGATACAGTCGGTTTGTTATGAATTTTTGTACCATGCTTATATATAATATTTTGTCGATCTTAATTTTTTGAGCGGCTAAAATTAAGTTAAATTTTCTTTTATTAAATTTTTGTCTGTTAAAATTTTGCTTCAGTTGCTTTAAAATCTGTGAGTTCGGGTTACTTCCAATGATTAGGTGGTAACTCGCCAAATTTTATACATGTTAACTTGTATTGTGTGTATATAATGGGAAAATAATGTTTGAAAACTGGTACACGTTTATTGGTGTATCAAGTGCACAACGGGAAGACATTTTTTTTTTTTTTTTTTTTTTTTTTTTTTTTTTTTTTGTGTAACAAAGAGACTTACTAGTTTGGCATACATTTATTCCGGTGTTGGTTTCAGAGAACTATTTTACTTGTCTTCTAAACTTTAGGAGGAATGGGAAAATGCTCAGAAAGCTAAAAGTAACAGTTTGCAACAATTCTTGGAGTCTTGGAAAAAGCTTAAAGAAGTAGAAGAACAAACTGATAAGGATAATGAAATATCTGAAGAAAAAAAACAGGTATATATTTTAGATCAATATTTCTTAGAAAGATCAGGGAGATTTTAATTCTTCTAAAGAAAGAAAGTGAAATAGTTGTCAAAATAATTCTTCTTTTATGTGATACAGATACTTCAGTTGTGATTTTCACCGTAATTCACCGTGATTCTGTGCTTCTTTTTCTAAAAATTGTTTCATCGGTGTAACATGTGAAGATGAATTTGAAAATTGAAATAATTGGTGATATAATCCTAAGGACGGTGAATAATAGTCATTCAATTCCAGGGGGTCGGAATCTAAGGTGATTGATAAGTTCCAATTGTCCCACTATCATAATGCGTTTACTATAAAATTAACTTCACGTAAAAGGGAAAGGAAAAGAATAGCAACGCTGGCGTAAGAGAAACTCTTTCCTATGCTCTTTTTATTTGTTAGAGCACTGATTTTCAAACCAGAGGTCGGGGGTTTGATTCTTCCCATGAAACAATCGAATTGATTTATATTTATTTGATAGTTTATTTAACGAGAGATAAGATCATTATAATAAAATTTAGGGTGTTTTTTTTTTTTTTTTTTTTTTTTTGATTGCTCATCCGAATCTTTGCCTGAGTTTGATATGTCAACCCTGAATTTTATTTTCCAGCTATCGCCACTTTAAATGGCATGGATTTTTAATGAATTAGCTTACAAGGTTGATTGTCCTTTTCTGGTTTCAGACTTCAAAAAAAAGAAAGGCGAAAACGGTATCCTCTGCAAAGAAGGTTGGAAAGAAGGTTAAGCAAGATTTTGAAACCGCGGAAGATATTGTGGAAGACTTTGAACTCTCTGATAGTGAAGATGAATAACGCAATTCATTGAAAACATTTAGATATTTTTAAATATAAAAATACATATCGAAAATTATCAGATTTTATTTGGTGGCTCCCTGAACGATAGGTTAGAGAAGAAACTCTAATTTCATTTACACAGCAAAGGTTCTTTTTGCCTCGCTCTGATTTTGTATGATATAAAGCGTTCATACTTGCTTACTTCAGCCAACTTTTCTAATCAAACCCTGATAAACCTTATGATAAATCCATGGATACAATCTCTCTATAATTTGCGATCTAGCGCCTCAAAACTCATAGGTCTCGTGTATTTTTTCCTTTTTTCCAGTACCTATTTAGAGAAAAGTAATTAAGTTATTATTAATCATCAAAATTAGAAATACGACTGAATATTTATATATGTATATGTATATATATATATGTGTATGTATATGTGTATATAATATGTATATATATATGTATATATATATATATATATAATATATATGTAATACAAAACATCATTTGAGATTAATCTCG